>JASDQU010014859.1:188843-210336 GCA_032191745.1 Picea mariana
ATAAACACCATCCTAGATCCATCTCAACTCCGAATCTATCAAGCATCGAGAGGGATCAAATGTCTTGAGGTGCAAACAATTTTTAGAGTGAAAAAATTGAGAAAAGGTTAAAGGTTTGCACCTCGAGAGATTTGATCCCTCTTAACGCTTGATATATTAGGATTTGATATGGATCTAGGTTGGTTTTAGTCATGGGAGGTCACACAAAATTTGTAGATTATCAACATTATGTATATGTATATGTCTAAGATTAATATGATCATATTAAGTTTATTTAGTTACCTTAGTTTGTTGAGAACATAGACACTATTAATCAGAAGAATACTTAAAGAGATAATATGGATCCATCATTTGTGGGCTAGGAGGTCTATTAAAGGGAGGAAAGTTTAAATTACTTGTTATCCCACAATTAAGTAAATTTTTATTAAAGGGAGGTTGAAATCGTAGACCATTTAAACCTTTAACTCTATATATTGTAGTAAATGCCATACAACGTCTCTTTTACTTCCCAATATTAATAGTACATTTATCCAATGTCAATCCTTGTGACTTATGGATTGTTAGGCCCTAAGAATTTTTCAAAGAAAGCTAGTTTTTGTTATCTCTTTCAATAGGTGTAATTAAAAACTAGTTTTTATATTTCTACTCTACAATGAATCCTTTTTCATTGTACTATAATTGGAATCAATATACCATAATATTTTTATTAAATTAGTTTTCATTTTATCATCAATAAAATTAATGTACGCCATTGTTTTGCATTAGGTTATCATTGAAATCAATGGAACTATTTTATGTTCTCAATGAAATTTCATTATATCATCACTAATATCAATTTGCACTATATCATCACTAATATCATTTTGCACTATATTATCACTAAAATCAATATAATTTATTGTTTTGCATTAGATGATCACTAAAACCAATGCAACTACTTGATTTCTTGCACTATATTATCACTAAAATCAATATAATTTATTGTTTTGCATTAGATGATCACTAAAACCAATGCAACTACTTGATTTCTATAAATATTTTTTCATTGTATTGTCACTAAAATAAATATATGATTTCGTTTTTCTTTATATCATTGCTGAAATCAATGCAACTATTAGTTATATCATTGTTGAAATCATAACAACTATGTGACTACTTTACATCATTTTTCAATGTATCATTAATTAAATCAATAAACCTTATCATTTTGCATTATATCATTGCTAAAATCAATGTGCAACTATTAGTTATATCATTGTTGAAATTATTGCAACTATGTCACTACTTTACATCATCATTTTGCATATCAATGCTGAAATCAATGTAAGTATTAGTTATATCATTGTTGAAATCATTGAAACTATGTGACTACTTTACATCATTTTTCATTGTATCATGACTTAAATCAATACAAGTTATCATTTTGCATTATATCATTGCTAAAATCAATGCAACTATTAGTTATACCATTATTGAAATCATTGCAACTATGTGACTACTTTACACCATTTTAATATTGTATCATGACTTAAATCAATACACATTATCATTTTGCATTATATCATTGCTAAAATCAATGAGGGAAAACAAAGTAATAGAGCAACAACCATAAAAAAGGGAAGAGAGAATCCATTACATTCCTCATGGAGGTTCCTTCAATAAATTAAAACCCTAGCGTCCATGAGGATGAAACCCTAAGAAATAAAAGGTAAGGGAGAATAAGAGAAAATAAAAAGAGAAAATAAGAAAAGAATGAGAAAATAGGATTCTATGATTTTTTATGAGAGAAAATAAGATATTTTAATTAAAATAACAAAAATATCTCCACACTCACAAGGATTGAGATAAATGGTCCTTTTTAAATCTTTCTTAAATTTATTTTTTAAAATCTTTCTTTGATTTTATTAAGTTAATAGGAAATCCAAAGCTAAACCTAATATTAAAGTTGGTGTTAAATTTAGTATGTCAAATTTGATGCTTTTCTATCAAATAACATTAAGTTTTCATAAAAACTAAAAAAATATTATTACTAAAAAGCTAAATAGAAATACAAAAATGAAGTAAGAGAAACTAATGACATAAGGATCCACTCATATGTAAACTTTCATTTTTTTTAAATCCTGCAAATAATATGCAATATACTTATAAATATTGAATTAAGGTAAATGAAAAAGGATAATATTAACCTTATATTTAATATATCAGAATTAAGAACAATAGTTATATCATATTCAATATACTTATAAATATTAAATTAAGGTAAATTTAAAAGGATAATATTAACCTTATATCTAATATATCAGAATTCAAAACAATAATTATATCATATTCAATATATAATAAAAGTGTAATTTTTTTCTTAACACATAAATATTAATAATTCTTTTTTATTTTGCATAATTTTATTACGGTTGGAAAATTTTTGAAATCATACAAATTCTAGGGTGAGAAAATTTTAAACCATAAAAGTTATTTTCTGAGAAACTAAATATAATTGCTTATGATTCAAACTCAACTAAAAGTTCTGTATAGTTTCTAAATATGAGCATAGTACTCATCGTTGTTCTTTCTCTATGTGATCAATCCTTCTTGTTTAAGGATGTCGATTAGATTGTCAATTGTGTTATATATTTTTTCATTTATCTATATCCATCCATCTTGCCATTAATTCCATGAAGGGGAAGTTGATTAGGTGATAGATAAATGGAGTTTATTGTAAATGTGGTTTCTTCTAAGAGTTTATCATTACATATATATTAATTATAATTTTAATAATAATGTCTATTATACAAATAGTGTTTGTCATATTTTTTTTCTCTCTATATAATAATAATATTAATGATAATAATATATGATGATGATGATGATGATGGTGATGATTAATGTTTACTGAGACTACTATCAGACCTTAAGAAGGTAAGAGATTACTTCAATTTCTTTAAAATTGTATTTCTATGCTAAAAAAGCATTGAGAGAAGCTTTCCAAGATCATCACAGTTTTAATGACCTAAGAGGTTAGGAAGGTCGATAATGTGGAAAATATTTTTAAATTGGGATCTAATATGGGTATAGGAAGGGAAATCCAAGAGGAAGTGTTTTTTTATCTTCTACCCACTTAGTGTCAAAAAGGTGACATATTCTCTCATCCCATGGTGTTTTGGGAGTTGTCCAACACTCAATTTCACTATGTAGCTCATGAGAGTTTGTTCTTGTTTTAGCAATGATTTTCATCTTTGCACTTTTCAAAACAAAGAGTTATTTTTATCTTCTAAATTAGGTTTGACCACCTCCTTGTAGTATCTTAGTTTCATTTTATCCACTAATTCTTTATCACACCACATATTCTCCTTAAATTTAGAAGTGATAATATTTCTAATATTATGTGTGTTCTGCATGATGGTTTCTTCTTGTATTCCCGAATGATTTAGTCAAGATTTGACATCTTTATGCCATTTCCGCTTGAGCCGTTGGTGGTTTTGGATAGAGTTTGAAGCAATTTTGGGGAGCCTATTGTCATCCATGTTGTTTATCGTGTTCTTGTACATTAGCTACCTAATCATAGCAATGCGCCTCTCAATGGGGGAAAGGCTTGCTTCTATGAGGAGGATAGGATAGGGTGTATTTCACTTAATTTTGATATTATAAATTATAAAATTCTTTTGGGTCTGTTCTATCTTTCTTCAAGATTCTCTAGATATGCTGCAACCCCAAACTTCACATCCATATAAGATAAATGGAGTGACAAGAGTGCGAAAGAAGATTTTTTTTTATCCCAAAGCCAAAGGTCTACTGATTTACAATTATTTTGGAGCCCATAATACACTTTCCACCCTCCATTTATCATGTTTTCAACGTTATAGTTCTTATTGAGCTTGTGGTGGATATCAATTCCAAGATACTTTTATGAAGGAAATTCCTCCAAGCTATTGTTGTCATAAACAAAAGTATCATAGGTGATCCTTTTGTATTTAATTATCATAACCTGTGTTTTGTCATGGTTTTGTCAGTGTTCACAGTCACACCCATGCTAGGGTAGAAGTCCTTGAGGGTTATTAGTTTTTTACTTAGGTCATAGGGACTCTTCACCATAAGAACAATATCATCATCATGAAGAACGAGGATGATGACTATACTAGTGAAAGTTGGGCCAACACATCTCGTGCCCTCCAAACAATCTTCTAACTTATCAAAATGGTAGGGGATAGGGGACGACCTTTCTGGACTCCTATATTGCAGTTAATTTCTTTTGACTATCCCTCAATTTTCCTAAAATTGGAAATAACTTTCTCATATAGCTTGTTGGACCCGAGATATGATCATTTTCATGACGGTTATTATACACTTTTTCCATATGTATATATGTGTTTTTCATCTTTTTGGAGAATTTGATGATAAAATCGTATGATCGGCATAAGGTACGTGTAATTCATGTTTAATAATTAAATCAAGTGTAATTCATCATGTTCTATGATTTCCAAGAGTTAATTCATGTTTTTCTGCTGTTACAAGGCAAAACGCACCATGTTTCTAGTTTCGACACTTGATCGGGCACTTGATCCGGCACTCGTTCCGACACTCGTTCCGACACTTGTTTCGACACCCAGTATTGCACAAAAATGCAAGGCGAGTTGGCGGTTATGGCATTGGCGGCCAGTGATGGACAAATCGGGCACATGGGTTTTCTTCATGATCGCCCCCTCCAACTACTAAGCTCAAGACAACTCGATTTCAGTTGTCCAAAGAAGACAATTATTGGCTCACTCAGTTTCGACAGTTAGGGCACCATTAATGAAATTTACCAATTTTAGAAGTGGTTCGAACCTCCTGTGGTCGACCACTTGGTATGTAAATCTTATAAATACCACCGTGGTGGTCATACAATAGCTAAGGAGAAATAGACAAAGTAGATGATAGAGATAAAAACGTTTTATTTTGTTTTTGCATTTTTCAATTGCTAGAATTGTACAAGATTGCATTTTTCAAGTTTTAATGGTGAAATCATTTTGCTGAGCTCGTGGTGTGCGTTTGAGAGGTGACCATGACTTGTTGGGGGGCCCACCAACAGTCTGGTAACTGTTCTCTATGTTATTTATGCATTTCATAGCTTAGATGTCTCTTTATTTTTTGCACATGAACTATTCCTTCATTTCTTTAATTTGCTGTTGTAGTTTAACTGTTTTAATTCTCTTTTGCAGGTTAGTATGGAGGCTTTTTGTTAATATGCATTGATTTTATAATTAGGAACGAGTTTGAAAACTCATACACTAACCCCACATGCATTTATATGTTAGATTATGCTTTGATTTATGATTGTAGAATCTAGTTTAAAACAGAGTTTGAGATAGAATAGAACATAAATTTGAGTTTATGTTTTCTTTAACGAGGTTTCGGTGGATGAATAGTCATTAGTCTTTAGTTTTCAATTTTAGTTTGCTGATCTAGTTTCCATTTAGTTTTATTTATTTAATTCGTCATTTAGTTGCTTATTTGCTTTTTTGTCATATGCTGAAATAGTCTTTAAATTCTGTTTATGAGTATTTTTCCTTTTTGCAATTTGAATTATTAAGATAGAGCTAGTTTTGTTTATGTTATGCAATTTCTTTCTTAGATTTAGATTGCAGTTTCAAGTTGTAGTTAATGACTGAATTTAGTATAGCATAAGTTTGCTTATATTAGTATAGAATGCATTTGAATTTCATAGATTAGAAAACAGTTTCTTGTTTTCATAGAAGAGATAGTTTCCTTTATTGCTTTCAATAGAATATATTTCCTTTCATGCATTGCATTGAGCATTTAGATTTCCTTTCACGCATTAGAAATAGTTTTGCATTAGGCATTTAGTTCACTTGCCTCTTAGGCTAGATAGTTGTTCAATGAGAAGTTTTGCTTGCAGTAGTTAGTTGCCTTTGCTTATTTGTATTTTTCTTTCATAGGTTAGTTAGTTTCCTTTCCTTACTTGTATTTTGATTTAGTAGGTTAGTTAGGTGTCTTTGCTTACTTGTCTATTTGCTTTAATAGGTTAGATAGGTGCTTTTGCTTACTTGCTTATTTATTTGCTTTCATAGGGTAGTTGCTCATTGGATGTAGGTTGGCAAGTTAAAGAAGTTTGCTTTTGTTATTTGCTTATTATGCTTAGTGGTTTGCTTTTTCTTATTGTTGAACTAGTTTTCTTTACATAGGGTTTTAATTGCTTTCTTAGGAACCATCCATCAATCCTTGGCCCAAAAGTACTTAGGTTACCTAGTTTCATTTTTCTTAGTATGGTTTGCTCATTAGATAGGTTTGCTTGAGTAGATTAGCCTTAGATAGCTGCTTTCCTTAGTTAGACTACACTCCTACCAACCTTTTACCTTTGGCATATATTTTGCTACAACTCTAAGTTTACTTACCCTGGGTTGACAATTTAATTGAGGGTAGTTTAGTGTCTTTTTTAGTACATATAAATCACCTAACATTTTGGCGCCATTGCCGAGGAGTTGTCTCAAGGTAAGAAGTAGTTAGGAAATAGATCATCATTAGACCTTAGCATTAGCTTGGTGGCGGGGGAACTTTAAGACGAGAGGTAAGAACCTGCGCATCTGCTATAGCAGGTTCCCCTAAACCCAATGCTAGTTTTTCTTTTTGTTTTTGTTTACTTTCATGAATAGACTTAGAAACCAAATGGTAGCTTTTTCTTTTGTTTTTGATTTCTTTTTATGAATAGGCCTAGAGACCCACAAGGTAGATACATTAAATCTAAATCAGACCTTTCAGACAAGGTTCCTTTCGATCTCTTTGGGGGAAGGATCATTCCACTCTTAAGCTTTGCAGACCAATACCAAAAAATATGAGCTAGCTCAATCCAAAGAGCTAAAGCAGTCTCTAAAAGAGACTAAAATAGGGAGCACTATAGAACAAAAAATTGAAGCAGTAGTAGTATTGGGATAGGAGGCAAGACCACTCAAGCCTTCCACAGAACCAAAAAATACAACCTTTGCTTTTACACCACCATCAGGAGATCCTAACTTTTTGGACATCATCTTTGTGTGAACCAAGTTTTATCAAATGGCAAGATGAACTCAGAAGCAACCATTAGCTTGAGGGAACTTTCTCAAATCCTAGCAGTAGCCAAAATTTCTTCTTTTCAAGAAGAACATATTTTGGCAACAACCAAGAACTTGTCTACCTCTCCGGAAATATTAGAAGAGTCAAGGTCCTATGAGATACAAAATGATTTTCCTCGCCAAAATGCGAAGGAAGATGGAAAATTATGGACTACATCCAATAGAGAGAAATCATTAAGACCTAATATTGAGGAGTTCTCAACATCCATCTCAGCAGATCCTTCATGTACTTCAGAAATCAATCATCGAGAAGAAGAGGATCTGCATAGCATGATGAAGGAGAGCATATAAATTACTGTTGATGAACATCAAGATTACATTGAAATTTGGTTTCAAGAGGTCATCAAGCCACAATACTATTCTCTTCTTCAACACCTTTTGATGCCAAAACAAGTAGGTTGCTTGGTTCTTCATATCCAGGTAATCACTGCGGTAAATTTTTCATATATGCATATGAGTATGTTTCTTATTTTGCTCCGCACATGGTTACATTGGAAGAGTTCTTACACTTGAATAAACATTTTCCCTTTCTTTTTAGGTAGGGTAGGATAGTAAATAAAAGCTGTATGTTGTTAGTTTAGTTTAGAAGTCTAATGCAATCTCATTATACATTTTCTTTTAATAAAACAACTATGAGATACATGTTCCTATGACTTGATCTCATTGATCTCCTTAGTTTATTATATTTTAGAGTGTGGATTTTGCAAACAGTTTTAGAGATGTTTATAGGTATTTATATCACCAAGGGTGGACAATTCCAAGGAAATAGAAAAGAAGGATTTTCTTCAAAAACATTGTTACACTTGGACCTTGTTGTCTGCTAAGCATCAAATGAATAATGACTTGTTGTAGTTAGCCATGTTTTTGCAAAGATTTTCATCTTTTTGTTCTTAAGGCATATTAAGAAGAAATTTCTCTTGAAAACCTTCACCACTATATAAGGAAGTGACACCATAACCATCAAGCCTAGAGGTCTCTCGTACATTTTTTCCAAGAAACTTGAGTAACTGAGTCAAGTGTCTTTATCAAAGAGTAACAAGGAGGTCTAATTAGGAGTTAGTCATGGAAACATCACAATAATTACGAAAGAAGAAAGTGAGTTGAGCCTAGAGATGCCTTTCTGTTCTTTCTCAATGGTACCATCAACTACACACTAAATAACTTGATTATATCATATCTTTAGAGAGGCCACATCCACTTAAGTACCCCTTACATTGGGACAATCACTAATAATATAACGGAAAGTCATCCTCTAACATAAATACCATCCCAATTAAAAAAAAGAGAGAGAAAGAAAAAGTTGTTTTCAGAGCTGTCCCCCCATCTTCTTGCATAAAACAATCTTATACTAAAGTTTTAAAAAGATGGAGGGCCAGTCTCTGAGGGTTTAAGAGGCTAACCCATCGGGACACTGAATAGGTCTGCTGGCAGCGGGTACCAACCTGTGGTATGACTAGGTAAACCCGCCGGAGTACTGAATAGGCTTGCTGGTAGCGAGGCATTCTACCTAGCGAGGATGGTAATCTAACAAAAAAATAAATAATAAATTTTAACTTGTCCTGATGTATGACATTACTTGCAGACAAAGATGACATGAAGTATGTGTGGTTAAGCTAAGGTTAATGAACTCCATAAAATTGCCATTGGAAAATAACTCTAAGACTATCTTGAAACTCTCTTGCCTACCTCTTCTTATCTATATATAGGATCTCTTATCCTATAGGTGGGGCCATCTCCTAACTGTCTTGTCAGAACAATTTGTGAAATTTATTTCTACACTTGACATACTATAAATCTTCGGCTATTGGGGGATACTGACTGGTTTCCTATACTTTTGATTGTGAGGTGTCACAATACTTAGGTGTGGGGAGGGGTTCGTGAGCTGACAAATGATTATTTCCTAGAGAAATAAGTCTTTGCAAGAATTTTTGTATTATTACCATGATACAGGTAACATTGATAATCATGTTATTTTTGAAATGCTTAACTCATGTGTGATATAAACTACTGAACACACACTTAACATACCACTCTTTATCGGTTTATCTTCCATTACATGATGCATATTGTAGGTTTGACAATACATGTTTTATGCTTGCTATAACCTGTCCATTGTAGGTTTTGACATTACATGTTCTATGCAAGTGGATTGAGTGAGCATGGTGGAAAAATCAACAATAATGGAACACTCTTAGCCTACCTCAACTCCTATTCACTGTGTTTGTGGCCTCTGAGGAATCAATTGCCTCAGCCACAAAGCTCCCAAGAGTTGGAGACTGCTGATTTAAACATGACCAGTTGCCAAGATCAAGCTATAATAGGGTTTTCAAAACCGAATTTCAGAACATCTCTGGAGCTAAGGGATACTCCAAGGAGTGGATAAAAGAGGAGCTAATCAACCCTCTCATAGCCATCACCTGATTGATTACATATGAAGGTAGATATTCCGTCTTTAAAGTCTATCAATTTCAATTATTAGCTCACTTTCCGTTCAATAAGCCATTATAACTTTCCCTTTTACTTCTTGAAGAGTCTAGAGAATATGTCTTCCCAAATGAGGAAACATGTAACCAATCCCCACAACAACCTATTTCACCACAACCTTATCAAACTACTTGTCTTCACCGAGTTGGAAAACGGGAGAAAACGTGGGATGAGTTCATTTACCAATTTGCAAACCCTCATCTTACAATCAAGACTAGCAAGAAGACTCTTGATCTAGGGACTGTTACTCCACCCAAACCCTCATGCTCAAGCTATTCCTTTACTGGACCAAAAGTCTAAGAAACTTGTTGATACCCCTACAACCTCATCGGGAAAAAAGACCAAGAAGCCTATTGCTAATTCATGGCACGAGGATGTTCCATATCTTCAGTCTAGGGGGAGTTTTACTGATCTAAAAATGCTAAGAATTGCCCATTTTTATAGCAAACCAATGAGAAGAGAAAGTAGGATTTCTGTCAAAATTCTGTCATACTGTCTTTTTTACAAAGTCTTGGGATATTATATCAGCAATTGTTTGTATTGGTATGCTAAATTATATAATGCTAACATCATTGTGCATTTTATAAGCTCCTGTGCATTTTTATGTTTATTCTATAGAAGACTGCTTATACTTAACTACTCTTTGTGACAAATACAGAACGATTACAACTGCTAAATACTTATTGTCATCTGTATTCCAAGCTTATGAAAAGAGGGTCAGTTGTTTGAATTGTTACATATTAATGACAAAAAATAAAAATTCTCCTGTTCACCATGCCTACCAGTACAAACCAAGCCTTTTGTTAGTATTTGTCAGTTCTGTTAGTCACCAGTGATCAAATTTACTCTTTCATGTGATTGATAGGATTATTAGGTCAAATTGTTATGTTTTCAAAATAAAATTCTCAAATACAATTTGACATATCTTGGTTCTAAAGTTTTCATTTGTGTGTCTAGGTGTCAATACTACTCCCTCCACTCATCCAAGGTCATAAATCTTCATCGTGGTCATATCATCATTCCTTGTCATAAATTTTCAGATAATTGTCTTCGTCAAAGTTCTACTTCGAAATTGGTTTATGAATTAAGGAAGATGAATTTGACAAAAGTGAAAGAGGTTTTTGTAAATCATATACCAATAAACAAAAACCGGTTTATTCATAGGTTTTATCATTTGAGAGAAATTCCCCAAATACAATCGCTATAGGAGGGTTTTCTGCACATTTGGACAGTTTGACTTCAAGTCAGTTTTTTAGAGGGTTGGAGAAGGCATTTGCAGTGCTTTATGGTTCCATTGTGTATCACACATTATAAAATTTCCAACCATACCACTCTCAGCCCAAAAATCCTCCAGCAAGGCCTCCAAAAGCCCTCTCAAAGAGCACACTGCGCTTCTGCAAGTTTTGAGTAACCAACTTCAAGCTGGGATTCTGAGCCAATGAGAAAGTCATTTTGAAACCTGTAGAAGGTTTGTGTTCATAACATACCAAAACACAATAAATTCTCTTTGTTTTTGAATATACTTTATGGTGTATGATATATTCTATCATCTTAGAGGCATATACTTTCATAAAATAAAACACTCTGTTTTTTCTGTTTTAGTCATATTTTCGTTTCGTGTTTTCCTAACAACTGGAAGTGAAGTTTTGGAAACCAAGAGAGGTTTTTACCAAGGAAATATTGAAAAAAAATAAATTCTCTCAGTTTCTAAATATACATTATGGTTTTGTATATATTCAATTCTCTTAGAGGCCTAGTTTTTCAGGAAATAAAATACTCTGTTTTTCCCATTTTATACATGTTTTCTTTTCGTGATTTCCTAACAACTGAAAGTGAATTTTTGAAAACCAAGAGAGGTTTTTGTCAAGGACATATTCAAAAACAAAAACCTCTCTCCATTTTTACACATGTTTTAATTTCTTGTAGTTACAGGTGTCACTTTGATACCTATTTTTCAGAAATTCGCTAGGCCAAAATTGTTGCGTTTATGGGAAGTCACTTTTGGAACTAATTTTGCAGAGGTAAAATTATTGTTTTGCATGGTTTAAAGGATAAAGGGTATAATATAAATTGCAATGCTTCCTCAAATTTCACTAGTAGCCTCCAAAAACTCCAAACCCTCCAGTTCAAAATCCCTCTCAAAGACCACGTCGTGCTTTTGCTAAGAGCACGCTGCGCTTCTGCAAGTTTTGAGTAACCAACTTCAAGCTGAGATTCTGAGCCAATGAGAAAGTAATTTTGAAACCTATAGGAGGTTTGTGTTCATAACATACCAAAACACAATAACCTCTCTAAGGTTTTGAATATACTTTATGTTTTGCGATATATTCTATTATCTTAGAGGCCTATACTTTCAGAAAATAAAACACTCAATTTTTCCTGTTTTAGTCATATTTTCATTTCGTGTTTTCCTAACAACTGGAAGTGAATTTTTGGAAACCAAGAGAGGTTTTTACCAAGTACATATTGAAAAACAATAACCTCTCTTAGTTTCTAAATATACATTATGGTTTTGTATATATTCAATTCTCTTAGAGGCCTAGTTTTTCAAGAAATAAAATACTCTGTTTTTCCTATTTTATACATGTTTTCTTTTCGTGATTTCCTAACAAATGAAAGTGAATTTTTGAAAACCAAGAGAGGTTTTTGCAAGGAAATATTAAAAAACAAAAATATCTCTCCATTTTTACACATGTTTTACTTTCTTGTAGTTACAGGTGTCACTTTGATACCTATTTTTCAGAAATTCGCCAGGCCAAAATTGTTGCATTTATGGGAAGTCACTTTTGGAACTAATTTTGTAAAGGTAAAATTGTTGTTTTGCATGGTTTAAAGGATAAAGGGTATAATATAAATTTCAAGGCTTCCTCAAATTTCATCAGTAGCCTCCAAAAACTCCAAACCCTCCAGTTCAAAATCCCTCTCAAAGACCATGCTGCGCTTCTTCTAAGAGCACGCTGCGCTTCTGCAAGTTTTGAGTAACCAAGTTCAAGCTGGGATTCTGAGCCAATGAGAAAGTAATTTTAAAACATGTAGGAGGTTTGTGTTCATAACATACCAAAACACAATAACCTCTTTCATTTTTTGAATATACTTTATGGTTTGCGATATATTCTATCATCTTAGAGGCCTATACTTTCAGAAAATAAAACACTCTGTTTTTCTTGTTTTAGTCATATTTTTGTTTCGTGTTTTCCTAACAACTGGAAGTGAATTTTTGGAAACCAAGAGAGGTTTTTACCAAAGACATATTGAAACAAAATAAACTCTCTTATTTTATAAATATACATTATGGTTTTGTATATATTCAATTCTCTTAGAGGCCTAGTTTTTCAGGAAATAAAATACTCTGTTTTTCCTGTTTTATACATGTTTTCTTTTCGTGATTTCCTAACAACTGAAAGTGAATTTTTGAAAACCAAGGGAGGTTTTTGTCAAGGACATATTCAAAAACAAAAACCTCTCTCTGTTTTTACACAGGTTTTACTTTCTTGTAGTTACAGGTGCCACTTTGATACTTATTTTTCAGAAATTCGCCAGGCCAGAATTGTTGCATTTATGGGAAGTCACTTTTGGAACTAATTTTGCAGAGGTAAAATTGTTGTTTTGCATGGTTTAAAGGATAAAGGGTATAATATACATTGCAAGGCTTCCTCACATGTCATCGGTAGCCTCCAAAAACTCCAAACCCTCCAGTTCAAACTTAGAGAGCATGAAACATTGAGTTGTCATTTACGCCATGACAGTGTTGTCCTACAAGCCAAGATGAATTCTCTACAGCGTTACGTTGATGATATTAACTATCACCAATAATAGTCTCTGGATGCAATTGAGACATCACAAAAAGCCTAAGTCAAAAGTCCCCTAGGCAAGAGGGAGAAGCTTCTAAAGCTAATCCACCCCCTCCTTAGCAAGTTTAGTCATAAAGGGCAATTTCTTTTTTATTTGTAGTGGGACTTGCAAAATCTTAGGTGTGGGGGTAATGTTGGGCCCGAGATATGATCATTTTCATGATGGTTCTTATACACTTTTTCCATATGTTTATATGTGTTTTTCATCTTTTTGAAGGATCTTTATGGAGAATTTGATGATAAAATGGTATGATCGACATAAGGTACGTGTAATTCATGTTTAATGATTAAATCAAGTGTAATTCATCATGTTCTATGATTTCCAAGAGTTAATTCGTGTTTTTTTGTTGTTACAGAGCAAAACACACTATGTTTCTAGTTCCGACACTTGATCTGACACTCGATCCGACACTCATTCCAGCACCCAGTATTGTGCAAAAACGCAAGGGGAGTTGACGATTATGGAATTGGTGGCCAGTGATGGACAAATCGGGCACATGGGTTTTTTTCATGATCGCCCCCTCCAGCTACTAAGATCAAGACAACTTGATTTTAGTTTTCCAAAGAAGACGATTATTGGCTCACTCAGTTTCGACAGTTAGGGCACCATTAATGAAATTTACCAATTTTAGAAGCGGTTTGAACCTCCTGTGGTCGACCACTTGGTCTGTAAATCTTATAAATACCACCATGGTGGTCATACAATAGCTAAGGAGTAGTAGACAAAGTAGAGGATAGAGATAAAAACATTTTTTTTTGTTTTTTCATTTTTCAATTGCCAAAATTGTATAAGACTGCATTTTTCAAGTTTTAATGGTGAAATCATTTTGCTGAGCACGTGGTGTGCGTTTGAGAGGTGACCACGACTTGCTGGGGGGCCCACCAGCAGTATGGTAACTATTCTCTGTGTTATTTATGCATTTCATAACTTAGATGTCTCTTTATTTCCTGTACATTAACTGTTCCTTCATTTCTTTAATTTGCTGTTGTAGTTTAACTGTTTTAATTCTCTTTTGCAGGTTAGTATGGAGGCTTTTTGTTAATATGCATTGATTTTATAATTAGGAACGAGTTTGCAAACTCATACACTAATCCCACATGCATTTATATGTTAGATTATGCTTTGATTTATGATTGTAGAATCTAGTTTAAAACAAAGTTTGAGATAGAATAGAACATAAATTTGAGTTTATGTTTTCTTTAATGAGGTTTCGGTGGATGGATAGTCATTAGTGTTTAGTTTTCAATTCTAGTTTGCTGATCTAGTTGCCATTTAGTTTTATTTATTTAATTCATCATTTAGTTGCTTATTCGCTTTCTTGTCATACACTGAAATAGTCTTTAAATTCTGTTTATGAGTATTTTTCCTTTTTGCAATTTGACTTATTAAGATAGAGCTAGTTTAGTTTATGTTATGCAATTTTTTTCTTAGATTTAGATTGCAATTTCAAGTTGTAGTTAATGACTGAATTTAGTATAGCATAAGTTTGCTTATATTAGTATAGAATGCATTTGAATTTCATAGATTAGAAAATAGTTTCTTGTTTTCATAGAAGAGATAGTTTCCTTTATTGCTTTCAATAGAATATATTTCCTTTCATGCATTGCATTGAGCATTTAGATTTCCTTTCACGCATTAGAAATAGTTTTACATTAGGCATTTAGTTCACTTGCCTCTTAGGCTAGATAGTTGTTCAATGAGACGTTTTGCTTACAGTAGTTAGTTGCCTTTGCTTATTTGTCTTTTTCTTTCGTAGGTTAGTTAGTTGCCTTTGCTTACTTGTCTTTTTCTTTAGAAGGTTAGTTAGGTGTCTTTGCTTACTTGTCTATTTGCTTTAATAGGTTAGATAGGTGCTTTTGCTTACTTGCTTATTTATTTGCTTTCATAGGGTAGTTTCTCATTGGATGTAGGTTGGCAAGTTAAAGAAGTTTGCTTTTGTCATTTGCTTATTATGCTTAGTGGTTTGCTTTTGCTTATTGTTGAACTAGTTTGCTTTACAAAGGGTTTTACTTGGTTTCTTAGGAACCATCCATCGATCCTTGGCCCAAAAGTACTTAGGTTACCTAGTTTTATTTTGCTTAGTAGGGTTTTCTCATTAGATAGGTTTGCTTGAGTAGATTAGCCTTAGATAGCTGCTTTCCTTAGTTAGACTATACTCCTACCAACCTTTTACCTTTGACATATATTTTACTACAACTCTAAGTTTACTTACCCTGGGTTGACAATTTAATTGAGGGTAGTTTAGTGTCTTTTTTAGTACACATAAATCACCTAACATAGCCTTACTGTAACAACTCTTAACTCGAAAGGGACTTTAATCTCTTCTAACCTATTCCAGAGGTTAGTCCTGGGCACAATGTCCAAATCTTTTCTAAAATCAACAAAACAACAAAGGAAATTGGTTTTATCATTACGACACTCCTCTACAGTGATACTAAATGTAACAAGGTGGTCCACAGTGGTGTAATACCCCGATTTTGAGTCCCCGTATTAATAATGTGTTTTGTTTATTTTATGAAAGATTGAAGTGGATAAACAATTAAAAGAGGTTAGAGTGCCTAAGAAATGTAATTCTTTGATCATTATCAATAATAAAATACATCGCCGACTGTAATATAGACAATGAAAAGAGTTAAAAGGGGATATGATTCCATGAGAGAGGGGGATAAATGGGATAAGTATTTTTATTATATTTTATTTACCCATCTTGGTTTTAATTGAGAGAAGTGGTTACATGAGCTTCTTGGAAAAGGCCACGTGGTTCTTGATTTCCAAGTAAATATATAAGCCCATATTTGGGTTGTTTTGGGGTTCACTCTTTCATTAACTTTCTCTCATTCATTATTCCTCATTCATTCTTGATCTTGACTTGGGAAGGAAAAACAAATTGCTAGGAAAGAAGCCATTGTTGGCTAGATGTAGGAATTGCTAGTGTATTCCAGCCATGAATTGATTTCTATATGCATGAGATGCATTGTAATGTACTAAATTTTATTCACAACAGTGAATCCTACGAGTCTCAGCATGGAGATTCTTGACCAGATGCTTTGAAGCCCTGGAAAGAAGTGGACAACCTGAGGGACTGTGGGGTAGTGAAGGGGATTCTTTGTCTTTGGGTGGTGTAGGCTAGAGAGAAGAGAGATGGTGTAATTTGGATTGTTGTGTGTTGATAAACCCGTGAGAGCTTGAGTGTTGACTGGTTTGGGAAGTTGAATGTCGTTTAGAAACTCGTCCTTGCGGATTCATAGCCCTGGATCGGGGGTGACCTATTGTTGAGATTTGGAACAACACTGACTATGGTTGGGTGCAACGTCCTTGGTCTATAGCCAGTTGGTGATTAGTTTTATTAAAGATATTTTCTCTGTCACGTGTTTCTATGATTGTATATTTATTTTCATTGTGTACTAATTATTTTATTTGATATTTGTATTTATAATATGCATGCTTTCTCTGTGAATGGGGTGACAACTGTTCCACCATGCAATTAATCCACATGTCCTTGACCATCACCTCCATACTTAGTCGTGCGCTCTTGAGGTGGTATTGTGATGCGATGTTTCTTGTTGCACATGTTCACACTGGTGGGAATTTATTACTCTGGCTCTCCATGATGTCGATCTTTGCAAGTGCATGTACTAAGGAGGTGAATGATGTTGATTCTAGGTTAATGATGGTCCTTCACTCTGATAATGTAAATATTTCCTTGGCCGACTCTGGTTTTTTAGTTCTGCATTCCATTTTCGCATTGCTCGTCGAACATGTGCAGGCTTTGATAAGAAGAAGTGGTGCTCTGTCTCTGGTTTACCCATGTCCACCTGCTTGGCCTCTCATTCATCCTCGCTGCACAATGCTAAGTGAGCGAAGAATATCTCACAGAGGCCCCACCCATTTCAAATACTTAGCTAGTCACCGACGTCCCACTCAGGCCTCCATATCTTCCTCCAACCCTTCCACATCCATTTTCTCTCCCTCGACTGTTGAGCCTCCCTCAGTTTCTGCACCTTCAAAGGAATATTGGATTCTAGTCCTGATCGTGGAAGATCCCAACCTGGTCCAACCGTCCAACATCCCATCACATGTGTCTATCCACCACCCAGAGAACCTTAGTCTCCATGTCGGTCCATCCCATGTAGCTCGCTCTCCCTCGAACTAGGTCCCTTTGGAGGGCAGGGTGAGAGGCCCTAGCCTGCAATACAATTCGTTGGAGGAGCATTGGGGCAGGGCCATAATTGAATAAGAAATTCTGGAATCTCCCACTCAGGATACCGAGGCTACTTCATAAATTCTAGCACCATACAATGTCCCTTCACAAAGCTTCTCAGAAGAGCATCTGTAGCTAATTTTTGACTTGCGTGGGGAGGTATAAAACTTTCTATTTCACATGGAATTCCTCAGTAGATGATTGGACACTTTCATGGACTTTGTCTCAAGAGAGTATTCCAACCAACATTGCCCAATGTGTCTCCAACCTTATACGTCTGCTCTGCTTGGTACACTCCTCCTCAGGGCGGTGGGGGACCAGATGCCCCACAAATTTGAATTTTTCTTTCATGTTTATGTTTTATTTTATATTCTCAGACATAATAAGCTTCATCTACATTGACAATTTTTGTAATATCTCCATATTAGAGACTTCCATCTCTTTGGTTTTTGGACATTGATAGTCAATAACACATGGACATAGTGTTGGCTTTGGTTTCCCTAGTTGGCAGGCCACGTGTCAGGTCCAAAATATTTGTATGATTTTGTCTTTTAATGTAATATCAAAATTTCCCCCGGATGGGGTGGTAGTGCGGTCTACGCGGCGAGTTGTGGGAGCTGGCAGTGACTATCATGACACGGGGCCACATGAAGGGCTCGTGCCACCCTCCCCGGCGATTAATTAGACTTCAATATGACGAGAAGGGGCATTAACGCAGACATTAATGCAGACGTCCCTCCCGTTTGGTATTTTGGCATGGGGTGGTTTGCAATGTTAGTCATTCGCCGTCGTTGGTCTCCCGCAGAGCTTGCTCTGCAGCTGCAATGGTGTAACCCTGCCCGAACTCTCTGGCTCCATCTCGGCCCTGTTTACTCTCTGACCCTTCGTCCCCACCGGGTGCTCTGGACCGCCTCAGCTCGAAGCACTGGCTGGACCATGACTCGTCCAAGGGGAAGACCGAGGAGGGGCTCGCCTTGGAAGCCTCGGCGACCCTCAGTCTCCCCTTCCGACTCGCCCTCCATCAGCTCTTCTCCCCGTCTCCAGTCTGGGCACTTCTCGGCATCTTCTCATGACCTGGCGAATTTGCAATTCATCTGCATGGCAATGGTGCCCAGGACGCCAAGCTCTCCCCAGCGACACCTTCGCAGTCCTCCGGTGAATCCCTCTGTCCCTGCGTCCGCCCTTGATCCCCTGGGCTATATGGGTGGCGATGAGCATCCTCAACATGCTTCTCGGGGGGCTGGGCCTCATCCCCATGACTCCTTCACCGATGCGCAGATTCGGGATAATTTGACTACTCTTTATGATCTGGTATTTGGTATCTGCCAGGGCGTGGAGGACCTCAATTACCGCCTTCAAGAAACATATGCCAAAGTGGAGCTCTTCCTTCGTACTCTCACTTCTTTGCAGGACTCTCTCGCCTCAAGCCCGACTGAGGCTGTTCCAATGGAGGAGCCGGCTGCAGCGATAGGTGCAGGTAAGGAAGTACCGCCGGAGAGCAAGGCCAACGACACTGCGGGCGACGTGGAAGATGGAAGGATCTGGGCAGATCAGCCTACGTACGTGGAGGAGGAGCCTTGGCCAGGGGATCTCCAGGACAAGTGGCCAGACTTCTCTCCAGGTGTCTAGCTTGTTAGTCTTGTCAGTCCTCCAGTCTTAGATGGTCAGCAGTTTATCTGTTAACTCTTTTGCGTTAGCATATGGGGAAGTCTTAGATGTAAAATTTTATGTTTTAGATGGAAAACAGTAGTTCTGTTAAGTTATGGGGACTCTCGGGTGAGCTGGACTGGTTTCCCCTCTGTTGGGGCAGTCCTACACCCTCAGCATGAACATCTTTGTATTTTTCTACACAACTTTGATTTTGGAAGGCACTTAATATATATTTTCTTACTTACAAAAAAAAAGGTAATATCAAAATTTTAATTTACAAAAAAAGAAATATGTAGCTGGTTATTACTGTGCATGACACGCTTAAACATTTGTTTATGTTGTAACATGAATCTTGGTTATTGCATGTGATGTTATCGTGTTTCTTTCATGTTTCTTTATTAATTAAATATTATCAGAATTCAAAACTGGTTCAAAATTGGTTCAAGAAGTGCGTCATGTGGGTGGCTAGTTACATTACAAGTGGAATAGTAGCCTCTAAACCTAGCCTAGACTCTAACTTTTTTTCCATGGATTTCTAGCCATGTGTCTATCTTCTTTTCCAAAATACTTCTTTATAGCTTAACTAAAACGGGGATAATCATAATGGTCTTATAATTAGATGGATTGCTTTTATACGAGCTTTTAAAACTAGGTACAATGAAGCTTTGAGAATCTTTGTTGGTTAGCTTATGTATATGAGAGCTGAACATATATATATATATATATATATATATATATATATATATATATATAGCTTGAGTGAAATAGTTGTTATCCTCTCCACCCAAGTTTAATTTTTTGCAAGTGACATGTTGTGCTCTTAAATGGGTTATATTCAATTATTTTAAAGTCAAGATGATTGCAATAATATTTAAACTTGTATAAAAAATGTTTTTTTTGAAATTATATTATTTAAGTTTACATAATTTTTTTATTCTAAAATCATATTTATAAAAGATTTTTATTCTATAATCACATTTTATAAAAGAAAAAAAAATGATATATATTAATTATAATTATATATATAACACCAATTTGATATCTTTAGTAACCTTAAAAATAGATTATATATACCTTTAAAATAATAAATTTAATTAAAAATGCTGTCAATTAAGTTAAAAACGTACCTCTGAAATATAAAAATTTAATTAAAAGTGCTGTCAATTAAGTTAAAAATGCAGGTATTTTCCATATTTTAAACTATACCCATGACTGAGAATATGAAGATGTTGATGATATTTTTTTCACTGCAAATTCATGACATATCAAAAGTGCTGTGAATTAAGTTAAAATGCAGGTATTTTCCATATTTCAAACTATACCCATGACTGAGAATATGAAGATGTTGATGACGTTTTTTTCACTGCAAATTCATGACATATCAAAAGTGCTGTGAATTAAGTTAAAAATAATAGTTTTTTCCCTTATTCTTTTAGTGAAGCCATGTACGATAGCATTGTTATACACCTTTGAAATAATAAATTTAATCAAAAGTGCTGTGAATTAAGTTAAAAATGCAGGTATTTTCCATTATTTTAAACTATACCCATGATTGAGAATATGAAGATGTTGATGATGTTTTTTTCACTGCAAATTCATGAGATGTAATTACACCTAAAGGCGTATACCTATTGACAATGGGCAGATTTAATAGAGGTTTAGTGCTTAATAAGTTTTTTATGGACAGAATTAAATATGGCTGGAATATTCTTAGTAGTCACACAAAATAAATGGCTGTGATTTCAATCATTAACTTCCTAGCTATTATAAAGACATCCGTTTATGTGTTTACTTTTTTACATTTACCTAATCATATTTAAAAATTACTTTGATAGCTAACTGATTGCCACATAAGTGATTAACAAAAATTAAAATATTAACACCAAATAAATAAAGTTAAAATTGAGTTAAAATTACAATCCTTTTCCATATTATAAGCTACACAGTTGATTGAGAGTATGAATGGACTTCTTTCTACGCAAATTCATGACATAATAAAAAACGTGTCATTTTCTAAGCCAGTGGGAGCAGTTGGGACATCATCCCAAATGAAGACGGACAGAGATGCAGACCTCGCGGATTCCACTCTTCTATTCAAATGTTTTAATGAAGATGCATTAAGTCAAACAGAGGACGACAAAGGCCTGCACGCGATCACTTCGGGGTGGTGAATGCGGGATCTTTCCTTCTGCATGTCTTTGTT
>JASDQU010014859.1:210386-234007 GCA_032191745.1 Picea mariana
CAAATGAAGACGGACAGAGATGCAGACCTCGCGGATTCCACTCTTCTATTCAAATGTTTTAATGAAGATGCATTAAGTCAAACAGAGGACGACAAAGGCCTGCACGCGATCACTTCGGGGTGGTGAATGCGGGATCTTTCCTTCTGCATGTCTTTGTTAAAAATGGCAGCCCAAGACGTTCGCATATCTGGAGAATAATGTTGCATGTAGATACTTTATGTTAGCAATTGGATTCACATGGTTTTATTATTATTGTAATGACAGCCATTATTATAAATTATGACCTATGGATACACAAACTGCAATTGAATTTTCTACAGCATAATTTTTGTTTATTGCTGTAAATCTTGCTCCTTGCAAATTCGATACTCTCTTATTCGTTCTGTTTCCGCTAACTATTCTTCGAATATAGTATTATATCCACGTTATTAAACTCCTCTAGAATTTGATTTCTTTCTCTTGAAGCATTTTGAAGCTGAGGTTCAGAAAGTGGTCACAGTCCTAGCAGATTCACGAAGGCTGGGAGATTGATTAGATGGTGTGTTTTTCAACCTTTGAAAACTCCGGATGAGAATAAGGCTGGTAGATTGATTAGATGGTGTGGTTTTCAACCTTTGAAAACTCCGGATGAGAATGTTGTTGGAGAAGCAATGTATGGAATTGTAAATTCAGTTAAAATTGCAATCATTTTCCATATTATAAACTATACCCATGATTATAAAGATGTTAATAATATTTTTTTCCGTGGAAATTCATGACATCAAAAGCATGTCATTATCTAATAAGTCTATACTATATAGGGATGCATAAATCGAGATTTGTAGCAGTTGAATCCTAGTTGGTTCTTCATCTCAGTCAACAGCATATTTTTTATATGAAATTTTAATTATTTGAATTGACATGCCTTGATATCCTCAAACTTGGTTCTTCATCTTAGTCAAAAACATATTTCTTTTAATCAAATTTTAATTGTTTGAATTAACATGCCTTGACATCCTCAAAATTTCTCTGTATTGAAATTCAAGTTAGTAACCCCGCTGTCAATGCACGCATGGGAGAAATTTACAGATATTTTATATAACTAGTTTCTGTTACTTTGGCATTGTTTAATCTTCCATTAACACCGACCAAACTCATTTTGAAATTGCATAAATTACTCAAACACAATGCCGAAAGGTTTCATATTGTAAGTGATCCATGATGGTTTACAGGACCAAAAGGACTTCTTACTTTCTAAGTATATCAAGTTTTTGGTGGGTTGATCTCACCACCCTCCTCTGTGAGTTTGGTGCCCTCCAAAAGTCATGGGTTCAAATGTCTGGACCCTCCCCCTAACTAGGAGTTTACTCAACAAGGTGTCAAATTCCCAACTTAACAAGAAGATCCTAGATTCACTGAAAAATGCGGGTCTGCTGGTCATTAATGACAAGTGAGAGATGTAAGACCAAACCAAAAGGAGAGATCATTAATGACAAATTAGAGATGTCAGACCGAACCAAAAGGAGAGATGCCAGAGATGGAATCTCCGATTAAAAAAGAAAAGACAAACAGGCATGCAGACCTCACAGACTTCATCAGAATTATCCCTTGGAATTAATGACAGGCCAGGAATGTAAGGAAATGGCAAACCAGAAATATAAGACCGAACCAGAAGAGAAGGTCCAACCTCTTAAAAAAACAATAAAACAAATAAACAAACAGACATGCAGACCTCATGGACATCAACAGAACTATCCCTTGGAACTATATCTAGGATTTCCGTATCTTCCCAAATGTAGATGCAGACCTCGCGGACTCCAATCGTGAATTCAAATGTTTGAAAGAAAATGCATGAAGTCAAACAGAGAATGACAAAGGCCGCAGGCGATCACGTCGGGGTGGTGAATGCGGGATCCGTCTTTCTGTGTGTCTTTTTAGTCCCTGCCTCTAGCTTTTACCTCGCGGTCAACCATCGTTGACCGCTAACCGGTTCATTCTGTGTTTTATTTGATTCGTTTGTAATGTTTTTAAGACAGTATGTGTTTTAATATTATCTATTTATTTTTTTATTTTTAAAAAAATTATATATTTAATTTTTAATTCGCTCATCCTATATTGATGCGACTAATTAACTCTGGTGGAGTGGAATATGATTTATCTATTTGTTTACAAAATGGATAAATCTAAATTATATGATTAATCAAATTATCGGTCTTCTGCATTTAATAGAGTCACTCTGCACTTTACACAATATGTACCCAAGAGTTGAAGCTCTGAGCAACATCTTCTACCTAGCTACAGCTCTGAGAAGCACTGGCTACCACCTCCCACTGCCCTGCACACTGCCCAACTGTTTTCCATTTAGAGCATTACTCTGACATATGTTTTCCACCTTTCGCTATTTTTTTGCCTCTGTACCTGGATTTCTTTTCTTCATTCAAACAACCTTCATTATTCACACTGCTTTAGGTTTCGCGTCTTTGAGTTGTTGTGTTGTTTTTTCCTGTCTAGGTATGTTTCACTGCAATGTTTTTGTACATATATTTTTTTGTTAGTGAAATTTTCACCCACTCTATAGACTTTATGATGGTTCAATATTTTATTTAATACAGTTAAAAAAAATGATGACACAATTTAGGATCACTGCATTTCCTAAGCCGTCTCAATTCAAAGTAAATATGCATTTATAGAATTTCTTTACCTGGAAACTGTTTGAAATACTAATTATAAGTAGGTGATATCTTCACATCTCCTCCAATTTGTTAGTCAGTCGAATTGTCTGAAAGTTAGTCTATATGTCAGTCTGCAAATGCAAAGTCACACGTTTACTCAAACTCAGTCTAAGTCAGTGAACACGCAGGGTAGTTATAAATGGAGCTGATCTTTATCTTCTCGAGCTTAGTTAAGTAGTTGAAGAGCTAGTCGTATTAATTCTAGTGTTTAGTGATGAGTCAATCTTACTTCTATAGGAAGTCTCAATCAGAGTCCATATAAGTCCGAGTCCTAAGTTAGTCGAAGATGACGCAGTTGATGCATAGCAGAAGTAGAGAGGTAGAGAGGAAGGAGAAACAACATCAGCCGAGGAGTCAAAGAAAGTCCGAGCACAAGCTCTGTGTCTGTAAAGTCAGTGGAAGTTATTTGAGCCAAAGTTCATCTCAGTCATTCTATTTTGTATTCGCGCACTGTGTTGAAGTTATTAATATCAAGTAGTTTGTGTGTTGACAAGTTTCTGACATATTTCTGAATTCATGTGCTAAGCATAACACTGTGTTATTATGCATCCATAAATCATTTTATAAAGTGTGTTTATTTACAGCGCGCAACAATTCATGCAGTCTGTGCACTACGCGGTTAGTTTAGAGAAATTTGTCGTGAATCTTGTGTGGCGCGTAGTATTTGAAACTGCACTACACAGAACAATCTGCGCGTGTCGCTCCTCATTTCCCAAGATCTGGTATCAGTGTCAGGTTGATCAAAAGCAAGTTGATCAAGAGAAGGTTCTATCAGAACAAGTTTATTTGAGCAACAACTCTGTTGAAAAGTGAAATATGGCTTCTACCTCAAATATGCAACCTGCCACCTTTACATGCAAGAATTATGAGATGTGGTCCTTGACCATGAAGGTGTTGTTCCGAGGTCAATATGTATGGGAGATAGTTGAAAATGGTTATGTGGAACCAGTAGATCAGGAAGCATAAAATGCCCTCACACAAGCTGAGAATGATGTCTTGAAAGATCAAAGAAAGAAGGATAGAAAGACGATGTTTTACATACATCAAGCTATGCATGAAAGCATACTCCCAAGAGTTGCATCAACAAAGCAAGCTAAGGAAGCGTGTGACATATTGCAAACCTCTTATCAAGGTATGGATAAAGTGAAGACTTCAAAACTACAGATTCTTAGAAGTGATTTTGAAACTTTGTCAATGAAAGATACAGATTCAGTAGATTCCTTTTATACCCATGTCATTGGCCTGATAAATCAGATTAAGTCTCATGGTGAAACCATAGAAGACATAAAAGTTGTTGAGAATGTACTTAGGAGTCTTACGCCTAAATTTGGTACCCTTGTTGTGACTCTGGAAGAGAGCAAAGACTTGAGTAGCTTTAGTCTAGATGAACTGCAAGCTTCCCTCATTAATCATGAACAAAGATTGAACAGGTCAAGTATGTCATTAGAGAATGCATTCTCCACACAGTCATCTATAAGTCGTGGAAGAGGAAGGGGGAGAGCTAACTATAAAAGCAAAGGAAGAAGTTATGTCAGAGGTGGATGCAGTAGAAGTCCTGGAAACACTGGTGGAAAGGGTCAAAACCCAAGTACCAGTCCTCCAAGTAGTCATAGAAATGAAAAATCAAACATTCAGTTCCATTGCTGTAAAAAGTATGGAAGTTATGCATATGAGTGCATAAAGAGATAGTATAATCAGAACAAGAAAGGTTGGAATCAGTGAAACAATGCAAATAACCAAACCAATCCTATGTTTACGACGCACGCTGAAGCTATTCCTATAGTATGCCCAGTTGAATTCAATGTTGCTCAAGCAAGTCCATGTGACATATGGTATTTAGATTCAGGCTGCAGTAACCACATGACAAGAAATATAGAATTGTTTTGTAGTTTGGATGAGCCAGTCCAAACTAAGGTTACACTTGGAACAGATATCCAAGTCACTGTCTTAGGAAAAGGTAGTATAAACATTTTAACTAAGCAAGGAGAACAAAAAGTTATGCCTTATGTATGTTGCTGGTCTGAAGCATAATATGACGAGAACAAGAGAATTGTTACATAAAGGATACATAATATACATGGAGGATAATCACTGTGTGATTATGGATAAATTCTCAATAAATCAACTTATTGCAAGAATCCAGATGACAAGTAACAAAATGTTCCCATTGACATTAAAGACAACCAATAAGAAGAATGCGACGCTAGCATTTGGTAAAGGAAAAAGTGCACAGTTAGACACTGCATTTACAACAGAAAGTGCACATAATTCCAATGAAGAAAATAATGCGCACAATACCAAGAAAGGAGAAAGTGGCACAAAAATGCAGACAACATTCCAATTTGAATTGCATGATGATTCTTGGTTATAGAATTTCATATTTGGACATTTGAACTTTGGAGGTCTAAAACTGCTACACACAAAGAATATGATAAAAGGCTTTCCATTGATTGAAAAACTAGAGAGGATATGTGAAGGCTGCATATTTGGCAAGCAACACATAGAGTCATTTCCAGTTGGCAAGTCTTACAGAGAAAAAGTTCTATTGTAAATTGTACATTCAAACATTTGTGGACCAATGCAAACTCCATCTATAGGAGGCAATACTTATTTTCTAACATTTATTGATGATTTCTCAAGAAAGACATGGATTTATTTTCTAAATCATAAATTTGACACATTGGGTTGTTTTCAACAGTTTAAATCACTTGTAGAAAAGCAGAGTGGTTATTACATCAAGTGTCTAAGAACTGACAGAGAAAAATAATATATCTCAAGAGAATTTCAAAACTTTTGTAAAGTTCATGGCATCTATAAGCAATTCACTATGCGATATACACCACAACATAATGGTGTCGTAGAGAGAAAGAACATAACCATCATGGAAATGGCGTGCAATATGTTGACAGCCAAACATTTGTCAAATGAGTATTGGGCTGAGGAAGTAGCAACTGCAGTATACATCTTGAATAGATGTCCAAAAAAGAGTGTGAAGAACATAGTTCCTCAAGAAGCCTGGACATGATCAAAGCATAATGTGGTGCAGTTAATTTTTTTTTTGTTGTGTTACATACACACATGTTCCAGATGAGCTAAGAAAGAAGTTGGACAACAAAGGACAAACATGTATATTTGTTGGGTATTTTGAAGACACAAAAGCGTACAAGTTGTATGACCTTGCCGCAAGAAAAGTCGTAATCAACTGCGATGTTCAACTCGTGGAGAATGAATCATGGGATGGGAGTGTAGAGAAGAAAGTTAAGATCATTAATGCTATTGCGCATGATGATACAAAATAAGAAGTGTTTCAAACACCATGTAAAATTCAGTGCACAATTCCTTCTATATATGGCACTGCGACGCGAACCACAACGCAAAAAACTCCAGTAAGAACAACATGTGTGCAGTCTACATTTAGAGCCCAACAAACATCAACGAATAGTTGGAGTAGTTCTACATATCCAGATCCAAATTTAGCAAGTCTGTTATCAACAAAGACAAGAATTTTGTGCAACATCTATAATGAAGACGCAACAAATTCATTTTCAATTTTTTCTTTGTTTTCACAAATAGATGATCCATTAACTCTTGAAGAAGATGTCAAAGATGATGTATGGGAACAAGCCATGGATGAAGAAATTATATACATAGAGAACAATCAGACATGGAAATTGGTAGATGTACCTGAAGATAAGGATGTAATAAGTGTCAAGTGGATTTATAAAACCAAGAAAGATGTAGAAGGAAATGTGCAGAAGCACAAGGCAAGGTTAGTTGCAAGAGGTTTTACACAACAACCTGGAATTGATTTCAATAAAACATTTGAACCAGTTGTGCACATGGACACATCCAGAACTGTGCTAGCCATTGCCGCACAATACAAGTGGCCAGTTTATCAGATGGATGTAAAGTCAACATTTTTGAATGGAAACTTAGAAGAAGAATTATATGTGGAACAACCACAAGTTTATGAGGTTCCAGGACAAGAAGACAAGGTGTACATATTGAAGAAAACATTGTATGGATTAAATCAAGCTCCCAGATCTTGGTACAGTCGCATAGATTCCTATCTCTCACATAATGGATTTCAGAGAAGTGAAAGTGAGCCAACACTGTACATCAAAACAAATCAACAAGGTAACATGTTAATTGTTTGCTTAAATGTGGATGGTTTAATATTACAAGTAATTTTGGCATAGAAGAATTCAAATCAGTCATGAAGGATGAATTTGAAATGACTAATTTGGGTCTTATGAGATATTTTTTTGGGAATAGAAGTTCACCAGTCTAAAACTGGTATATTTATGTCACAGTCCAAGTATGTGCATGAAATATTGAAAATATTCAATATGATAAATTCAAAAGAAGCCCCAATGCCTATCATAACAAGATTGAAGTTAAGCAAGGAAGATAAAGGGTCCAACGTGGATCCCACAATATTTAAAAGACTGGTAGGCAATCTTATGTATCTCATAGCGACAAGACCTGATATTATGTATGGAGTGAGCCTAATATCAAGGTTCATGGAAACTCCAAAAGAATCACATTGGAAGGAAGGAAAGAGGATATTGAGATATGTGAATGGAACAAAAGATTTTGGCATTAAGTACTCCACTTCAGAAGGTTTTAGACTCATTGGATACACTGACAATGATTGTGGAGGTAGCATAAATGACAGGAAAAGTTCCTTCGGGTACACATTTCATTTTGGAACAGGTATGGTATCACGGGCATCAAGGAAGCAACCTATAGTGACTCTTTCTTCAACATAAGCAGAGTACGTTGCAATTACAAGCACAACTTGTCAAACAGTTTGGATGAGAAGAATGTTAAAAGATTTGTTGTAGGAACAATAGAAACCAACAACAGTATTCTATGACAACAATTCAACCATCATGTTATCAAAGAATCATGTGTTTCACAAGAAAAATAAGCACATTGATACAAGGTATCCTTTTATCAGAGAATTGGTGAAAAACAAAGAGACATGTTTAGAATTTTGTAGGTCAAAAGAACAAGTCACATATATTTTTACAAAGGATTTAGCAAGAGATGCATTTAAGCATCAATGCAGTAGTCTGGGAGTCTGAGCAGTAACATATGAGTGACAGTAAAATGTAAAATCATTTTTTTTTTAATCTCATCTACTTATAATTAAGGGGGAGTGTTGGAAATAGTAATTACAAGTTGGTGAGATCTTCACATCTCTGTTGATTTGTGAGTCAGTCAATTTGTCAGTAGTTTTTTCAATCAGCCTGTAACATCCTGGCTTTTGAGCCCCCATATTAAATAATGTATTATTACATTGTTGAGAGACTAGAGTGCCCAAACAATTATGAAAATGCCATTATGCCTAAGAAATGTAATGTTTTGATCATTATTAATGATAAATACATCGATGGCTACTAGACGAACAAGGACTAGAGTTATAGGGGGATATGATTTCACAAGAGAGGGGGCTTGAGGGTTTAAGTGCTTATTTATTTTATATTACCCATTTTGTGTAATGGGGGGGAAATTAGTTACGTGAGCTCTTGGGGCAAGGCCAGGAGGTTCTTGATCCCCACAAAGTACGTAAACCCATCCTTGGTTTTTGGAAGGGGTTCTCCGGTTGGATAATTCTCTCATTCATTTTTGTGATTCACTCACTCTCATTCTTGTCCCCATTATGGTGTTGTTGTTGGCCACCTTACGCGTTCATTCAATCGATTTTTTCATTGTTCATCCTCTCTTATGGATTATTCACTCCATTCATTCATTCACTCACTCATCTTTCCTCTTTTGCGTTTGGCTTGGGAAAGGAAATCGGATAATTGAAGAACAACTACATTTTTGTTGGCTGTAGAGATTGCTAGTGTGATCCAACCATGATTTGAGGCCTGCATGTATAATATGATTGGCCTTTGTTCAATTTTTCTCATGGTTGCGAGTCCTGAGAGTCCCAGCATGGAGATTTTGGACCAACTGCACTGGAGCCCTGGAAGGAGAAGGACTGCCCGAGGGACTGCATGGAAGAGAAGGGTGGAGGTCCATTCTCTTGGGTGGTGCAGGCTAGGTAGAAGAGAGTTGGGTACTTGGATTGTTGTGAGTGATGGAGAATCTTGTGAGACTGGTTTGGGAGGCCAAGTAACACTCTGGAATCGTCCTTGTGGATTCATAGCCCTAGCTCGGGGGTGACATTGTTGTTGAGACTTGGAAAAATAGTGTCTACGTTTGGGTGGAATGTCCTTGGTATACAACCATTTGTTGTCTTCTTTTATAAAATATAAGTGCTCTTTGTTATGGTTTCTTTTGCTTGTGTATTTATTTCCGCGGCATATCAAATTATTATACCTGAGATTTGTACCTATAATATGCACGCTTTCTAGTTAATGTTGTGCATGGTATATTGTGCATGTATTCTATGTTGTGGTATGAATATTAATCATTGCATGTATGTATTTCATGCTTATTTATTAATTAATTGTTATTGGAGCTTCAAAATCATCCAAGAGGTGTGTTCTTGGTGTGGCATGCCCGTCCATCGGGAGGCTGGGTATGTTACAGTTTGGTAACAGAGTAGAATTATAGTGAAGTTTCCTGACTTGGATGGTTGGGGACGTTACAAATTGGTATCATAGCTTCCGGTTCAAACATTATACTGTTACGGGCCAGAACAAGTGCGAATCGGGAAGATTCCCTATCACAGATTTTGTATATCTGTGTGAATTTGGGGAAAAAAGGTGGAAGCGTTTGAGTGAAATCCCCCAAATTCGTGAACGGATATGAGTTTGAATGATTCCAACACAGTCTAAGAAGTTAATGGATTCGATATGCGGAGTTGTAGAGCCTAACTCGACTTAGAAGGTCGAAAAATTTGAATTTTAATGGCCATTATAATGATGGACAAAGTTTGGCAAAATTACCAAATCGACGGTTGTGATTGATTCAGTGATTTGAAAAATGAGGAACATCGACGGTTCGTATTAATTTTGGCTATTTGGGGAGTTGGATAAAATCAACGGTCAAGATCATCTTGGTCTGGAGATCAACGACCCAAATTCACCTGGGGTTTTGTCAAAAATTCTAAGTGTGGAAGTTCTCCAACAAAAATCGTCAACGACCGATGGTCGTGGATCAACAAGATGGGTGAAGGGTTGAATATTGACCAAGGAAAATCATCGATCGTCGATGACCGGGTCGGGGATCGACAAATTTAGGTGAAGTTTTTTTTCTAGACAAAGAAAACCTCTGAAGTCTCGAAGTCTGGACTAAATATGGACCGTTCGTATTTAAGGACATGTGTCTACAGATCATAATATTTGGTAATTTAACGCTTAGGGGATTGTGGTGTAGTGTGGAGAGTCTCCCAAAGTTCTGAAGTTGTGAGGCACTAGAGTGACGTGGCCTGCTGATGTCACCTTGGGTGACATGGACACACTGGAATCTTGCCACGTGTCATCATGTCTCATGTTTTTCAAATATTATTTGTGCTAGTTAGTATATGACACATGTCACCCGTCAGATAGGGCCACGTGTCTGTGCCTTATTTTTTTCCATGTAGGACCCCTTGGTGCTTAGTTACTAATGAAGACTCTGGGAGTTCTCTAGTTCGACATTTTGAAGGAACGAAGTGTGATGAAGGTGAAACCTCACCGTTGATAGGGTGAGGACACATGGTAGTAGATCCTGTAGTCCAGAGACTTGGAACTCCAGAGGATTCAAGGCATAAGCAGTTGGGGTCGAGGAATCCCTAAGGCTGGAGTCCATCTCAACCATTGATTACAAATGACACATGGCGCAAGATCCCAAGGTCCGAAGATTTGGTACTCCAAAGAATTTGAGTTGCACGCTGCTTTGAGTCGAGAACTCCCGAAGGCCGGATTTAATCTCCACTATTGATCGGGAGGTGATACATGGAGGAAGGAGAGGACCTATGATATTTCTACACTCTGGGAGATCTAGGGAGAGGTGCTTGGGAAATACCCGAAGCCAGAGCTATGAAGGAAATCCTAGTCATTGATTGGTATAGGATACATGGCAATAGATACTCCAGTCCACAAGCTTGGAACTCCAGAAGAGTTGAGAGTGTGGACAATCTAGAACTCCTGAAGCCTAGAGCCCTAGAGTTTCCTTTGACCGTCGATCTCAGCCTCGATCAATTTTAAACCACAGATCTCAGATATAGTAATTCTAACAAAGAAAAGCGCCAGGAAGGATTTGGCTCGCGGTTTCGAGCCATGGTCACTTGGGAAAGTTGTTTAAAGGAAGTGCTTGTGCAGAATTGATTTCTTTATCAGCCCAGGGATAACATGGAAGTGTTATTTATAAATAATACCTCATGATTTGAACAAAAGAAGGACCTGTAGAATTATTGACAAATTTTGTTTATCATATACTTAATTCTGACAAAATGGTCACTTGCACATTTTGCACAATTAAGGGATTTAAGCTTAGCAACTCATAATGGGTTATGAATAAATGGAAGAAGGCGAGGGAGCCTCCAACCATGATAAAGAGGTCAAAGGCTAGAATACCAGAATTGGAAATATAGAGACATAATCTAATGGATGCAAGGGTCGAGGGGAGCAAGAAACATTGCTAGAAACTGTGAAGAGCCTAAAAATAGAAGCGTAAAGATACAAGTCATAAAATGAGAGATTGGTGGAGAGAAAAGTCAGATAAATGCTCAAGTGTTGCAGAGCTTAAATCAATTGTAAGGTCAAACCAAGAATGTCTCAAAGAAAGAGGAAGAAGGAATGTGTCATGAAATAAGAGATGATCGTGGAAGAGTGGGTTATTTCAGAAGTGATAGGATAGCTCATAGACACCACTCACCTCCTTAATCAGCGAGAAATTTTTATGCATATGAATATTCCTTAAGCAGTCCAGAGGTGTCTCCTTTTAGGCACCAAAGAAGGAGACATGAGGTGGACAGTTTTCAAGGAGAGTTGAGGAAGCGCAAGCCACCATCCTTTGATGGTGAAAGGGAAAGGGAAGATGATGTTGAAGCATGGTTGCTTGGATTTATGAGATATTTCCAATTGCATAACTATTCATCCAATCTAGAACCAAAATTTCCACCTACCACTTACATGGGAAAGTTTCTATGTGGTGAGATGAACTGAAGCAAGTTGAACATATTAATGAGAATAAGATCACTTGGAAGCAATTCAAGAAGTATTTCCAGAAGGAGCACCTCTCAGAGAATTTTTATGACAAGAAAATGCAAGAGTTCTTTGAACGTAGGCTGGGAAGAATGTCCATGGAAGAATATGAGAAGAAGTTCTCAGGGTTGTTAAAGTATGTTGGGTTTATAAATGATGAAAAGGTGAAAATACAAAGGTTTTTGAGTGTAATGTCAGCCTTTTATAAAGAAAAGATTCGTTATGATTAGCCCAAGACCTTGATTGAGGCTATCAAGAAAGCTAAGTACCTGTATGAGCAAGGCCAGGGCAGAGAATCCATGCAGAAATATTGAAAGGACAAAAAGAAGGAGAATTATGATCAGAGGAGGAAGGGATTCAAACCTCCTTTCAATAGAAATGAGCCCAATAAAAATCATCAAGACCATTATGCTAAGGATGATTCCAAGAAAGAAGACTCATTGGGAAAAAGGGGAAGACCACCAATCCAATGTTGGGGATTTTTGTAGGAAAATTCCCTTGCAGACGGGTGAATCTTCCCTCGGATTCTAGACTCCTAATATCGAGACAAAAAAATTAAAATGGACACTAACATCCCTTTGATATTTTCTTAACTAGTCAGAAAGAGAAAGAGAAGGAAGAAAGTGTGATGCACTTTATTATGGTGTTTGTCCTTGCTGCTCCAATTTGAGCTTGATCTTCAAACTTGTTCACACAGCTTGATACCTACAAACCACAAACAACAAAGAGAAACAAGGAAACTCCTACTCTAGGATACTATATTAAAAAAATTCATCTACAGTAGATAGGAATATGTAAAGATACATAAACTAGAAGGAAATAAGCCAAACATATATTAATGAGAACATTAAAAAGACACTTACAATCTATAGATGCAGTTGCAACAACCTTTCCAAGTCCTCCTCATCTAGCCCTTGCATGATGCTCCCAAGATCATAGGTTTGATATCCAAAATCTTTCTCTCAAGATCATAAGTTTGATAACTCTAATATGCCTCCTCTTCTCCATGGAAATCCCTCATTATATATGATTTGGAGGCTTAACCACCATGGAGAGGATCAGTCATCAGATCCACTAAAATGGGATCTCCAAGATATTTAGGGAGGAAATATCTCTTAAGAATTTTAGGGAGGAAATATCTCTCAAGGATTTTTTTTAAGGAGGAAGTATTTCAACCATCCATGAGATCCTCAACCTCCCCTAAAAAATAGGAAACCAAATATAAGGTGGTTTCTCACACTAAATTAATTTCCTTTTCATGAATATTAATAATAATTCATGTGCACATAGTATTTTGATCTTCTTATAATATATTTCTCTTCCGCATTGACTAGGGATTGTGACATATGTTATTTCATGGTGTCGAGGTGTATGCAACACTTAACAAGGTGCATATGACACTTTTACGACACTTAGGGTGAGGTACCTAGGTGTGGAAATTTGATGTGTAACAATATGCCCCCTAAAGTGTGAGGTCAGAAGAGAAACTGATGGCCAAAAGACTTTAAAATTATTCAATGCAAGTGTGTGGAGTTGGAGAACCTAGAAGAATATGCAAACAACCATCAAACAATATTAATATATGTTCCATTTCCAAGGCAGGAATACCTATGCTCGAAATACGAGATGACTCAGAGCACGACCACCGACCAATACACTACGGATCCATGAAAAATATTGATTAAGGATATGGCCACCAAAGATACAATTTGGATCCATACCTCCATGACATGAACTGATCGCAGCCATGAAAAATACACAGTAGAGCTACAATATGATAAAACATAGCCACAAAACAATACAACGTGGATCTATGTGACAATATATATATATCAACATGCTCAAATGATCTCCTTTGTAACCTGGGCAAAGAAAATAACAAAGTGAACGCTCAACCCAAGGTCCTCGTCCCAATCCCGATGCAAAACGAATCTAGCCATGTGAATAGATGATTTGATGTCAAACATGGTAGAAACCACTTGATTACCAGTCATTGATGTATACCATTAAAAAGTGCAAGGGAAATCACCAATGATGTCAATGACTCCAAAGGTACCCTAGTACATTCTAGCGAATGTGAATAAATGAGTTGAGGTCGAACATTCATGAAATCATCCGATCATAGGTCAATGATGTAAACCCACTATCGAAAGCAAGGAGGCCTGCCATTGAGGCATGTAGGTCCCAAGGTACTAACTGGTTTCTAAGTCTAATTCCTGGATGATGTGTTGAAGTTGACATGAAAAGACTCGTCGAAGGAGGGCCTTGATGTATCCCCCATCATTGACAAGAAATTGACACATGAAAGTGATGTAATATGGTGAATTGAATGATTATGGACTAACACAGGAAATGGAAACTGGAAATATTGCAGATGGATGGTTTGAAGTGAAACTTCCCTTTTAAAATGATGAGGCATGACAACTGACTTGGCAAAATTGACTTGACGAGTACCAAGAATGTAATGTGATGACAATAGCAACAATCTTCGACTGGACGAAAAAGTATGATGACACATGGAATTGGTATGACCCAGAGACAAACAGATTACCCAACTGTAAGACGAGACACAAATAGGTGCCATGTTCAAGAGAGACAAAAGATGCCATAAAGAATTCTAAAAAATCTTGACCCACTTCCTTCAATTTTTTCCCCCACCCAGAGAGATGAATACCCCTTTCTTTTTAAACGATCTTGAGGAGGATAATAGATGCTCAGTATAACTCACCTTCGGTAAATTCCTCTTCCTTTGTTTAACGAACTAGAAGAAGTAAGGGTTCGTTCCCATATGGGCCCTTCAATGTATAGTTTAGCGAGTCTAGAGAAGGAAAAATCGATGGTTTTTCATGTTTATAGAGTCTGAAAAGAACTTAAAGGTGACTCCAGGGTTGTCCTTTTTTGTAATTTTAGTCTCGCGAGGCTGAAAAAGTGATAAAGTACCACTCGAAAGACGCCCTTTCAAACCTTTTAACGAGTGTGAAAGGAAGCAATTTCACTCGACAAGCTTTTCATGTTTAGAGAGTCTGAAAAGAGATTAAAGGAGACTCCAGGGGGTTCCTTTTTCGTATAACCTTTATGAGTCTGAAAAAGTGATAAAATTTTACTCGGTCACATTCTAATGTATTTCTGAGCATGAGAAAGAATAAATACTAAGCTTGGTATTGGTTTCATTTTTACATAAGCTTGAAACAAAATTAAACTTATGCTTGTAAATTCCCAACTTAATTTCCAAAGGTAGGGATACCCATGGATGGTTGGTACTATGCCCCCAGCGTGAAAATCTAGTGGCTTAACTCCAGAATGATAATCAAAGGTTGGAGACATGCCCCCCCAAGGTTCATTTCATTCACCGACTTTGAGGTTGTCACCAATTTCTGTACTAGATGGAGAAAAATGATAAGGGTGGATGAAAAGAAGGTTCAAATACAAGACCTAACGAAAGACTCAACTCGACATCTACGATATTTAGCTAAATACTCAACATGATATCTACGGGATCTAGCGAAAGACTCGACTTATTAGTAGAGGTGACTGTTTCATTTTTTAACAAGCTTGACATAGGAAAATAACTATGCTTAGGACCTCTGTTTCATTTTTTAACGAGCTTGCCACAGAGAAAAAAAATTATGCTCATGGCTCCGAGTTCAATCCATAGATTTTTGTTTCATTTTTTAACGAGCTTGCTACAAAGAGGAAAAATTGATGGTTTTTCATGTTTAAAGAGTCTGAAAATAACTTTAAGGCGACTCCAGGGTTGTCCTTTTTTGTAATTTTAGTCTCATGAGGTCGAAAAAGAGATAAAATACCACTCGAAATACTCCCTTTAAAACCTTTTAATGAGTGTGAAAGGAAGCATGATCACTCGACAATATTTTCATGTTTAGAGACTCTGAAAAGAGCTTAAAGGAGACTCCAGGGGGTTCCTTTTTCGTATAACCTTTATGAGTCCGAAAAAGTGATAAAATTTTACTTGGTCACATTCTCATGTATTTACGAGCATGAGAACTAACAAAGACTAAGAACGGTATTGGTTTCATTTTTACACAAGCTTGAAACAAAATTAAACTTATGCTTGTAAATTCCCAATGTAATTTCCAAAGGTAGGGATACCCATGGATGATTGGTGCTCTTCCCGCAGCATGAAAAGCTAGCGACTTACCTAGGTGTAGAAATTTGATGTGTAATAGGGATGCAAAGAAGATCACTTGTACAAGGATTGCCCACACAGAAAGGACAAAATGAATACTGTGCACAACATCCAAGAGGATAAAACAGTCAAAGACGTAGGAAGGATTTATGCAGCCTTAGATGATCGACAAGAATAATACCAATCCAACATGATCGAGGTGGAAGGTAAGATCATAAATCAGTCTGTTTCTATTTTAATTGATTTAGGAGCAAGTCATTGTTACATTGATCCTAAAATAGTGGATAGTTTACATTTGGAGAAAAGTAATATTAGGAAATCAAGTTTTCTTCTGTTAACAGCAGGAGTCACCCCTTGACTGCAAAGGGGTAAGCCTTACACATCAAGATTCACTTCAAACAAGTTTTAGTAAAGGGAAAATTTTAAAATGTGGAATGGCCTCTTAAAACACTTGAAAGTGATTTTAACTCAGATAGAACCTCACATATTTGGCAAATTGTGGCAGGGAATGGATTGCATGGATTACATTGTAATATTAGGAAGTGGAAAGTGTAACAAAGGAGCTGATAGTTACCTAAGAAGTTTAAAATATCCTAAGTAACTCCTACAGCTAGGAAATAGCCTACATCCAAACTTTGTTTTAGATACAAACTATAGAACAAAAACCGAAAAACATGCATAAAGTATTCAATGCTTTAGTCATGAACCTTCACTCACATGCTACTGAATCTGCTAGAAAACAATGTACAGAAAACCAGAACATACATAACAACCACCTGGATCCTCCAAAGGGTTCTCACTGTTACACTCTAGTTACTGCAAATGGATGAATAGAAAAATAACAGAAGAATAAACATACCATGCATAAAACATTTCCTGAATCACAAGATCCTTCTACATAAAGTAAAACTGAGTATTTTATTAATATCAATATTTCTGGTTGAACCAACCAACCCTTACAAAGTTTTTGAAGAGAAAAATATATAGGGAGAGACCCCAATGCCACCTCCCAAAGAAATGTAACCGCTTAATTACATCATTAATCATTTAGTTACATCCTAGGAAAACACATACGCATAAGTAGAGAGATGCTTCCTCCACTAACTAACTAACTGGACATCTATTAAGCAGGAAGAGAAAATTGACCGTGTTGAAGATGCTGTGTGTGCTTGAGCTATACCGAATCTTGGGGTAGGCTGTTGCTTCCGTGAACCATCTTTTTAGGACCACCTGTTTCTTCATCAACTAACCACCAATCACCCAAAACCATCAACTAACTGCCTTTCATGTGGCCATAACTTTAGGAGGCCCAATCATGTTTTAACCAGCTCAAAAAGGTTATAAACAACTGTCAAAATAACTTTGATGTTGTTGCTGCAGGAAATTCAGGTAGAATTCTATTATGAAACTGTTTATCCCGACGTTGTCAGAAATTCCGGTAGAATTCTATTATAAAAACTGTTTATCCTGATGCTGCTGGAAATTCCGGTAGCATTCTGTTTCTTTCAAAATTATGCATAAAGACCTTAGAAAATCTCGTGCATATTTTATATTCAAAAAGAGATGAGATAGATTAGACATAGGTAAGGCATCTAGAGTAGGAAAAACTTGATTTTCGGGATCCAAAAATAGAGTTCACAATGCCTTTGAGTTACTTTTGTCGCTGTAGATGTTTGTGCTAACAGGTTTAGCTAGCCATTGGAACCAAAAGGAGAATCCATGAGGTGGTCAGAAGTTGTTCCATAAGTCTTAATGGTGTGAATACTAGTGTTGATCTAAATATCATACCATTGGGGTCTTATGATATTCTAATTGGAATGGATTGGGTGGACAAGCATCATGCTGTCCTAGAATGTCATAGCAATACATTTACATGTCTTTATGGAGATGGAAAACAGAGCACTATGAAAGGAGTTCCAAGACCCATCTCTATAAGGGAGATTTCAGCCTTACAATTGAAGAGATGTTTCAGAAAAGGATGTCAATTGTATGTAGCCCATGTGGAGGAGCCAAAAGATACAAAGGGGCCAAGAATTAAAGATTTCTCGATACTACAAGTATTCGACGATGTATTCCAAGAAATACCAGGGTTTCCACCAAAAAGGGAAATAGATTTCTCTATTCATCTAGTTCCAGGAGTTGTCCCAATGTCAAAAATGCCTTACAGAATGAGTACACCCGAGTTAAAAGAATTACAAATGTAGTTGAAGGAATTGTTGAAGAAAGGGTACATACGTCCACCTATTTCACCTTGGGGAGCACCAATACTCTTTGTCAAAAATAAATATGGAACCTTGAGGCTGTGTATCGACTTTCAAAAACTGAATAAGTCTACTATAAAGAACAAGTATCCTCTACCCAAAATTGACGACCTCTTTGATCAGCTAAGAGGAGCAAAGTATTTTCAAAGATATACTTGAGATCAGGATACCATCAAGTAAGAATCAAGGAAGAAGACATTCATAAGACAACCTTTAGAACTAGGTATGGGCATTATGAGTTTGTAGTGGTGCCTTTTGGATTGTCCAATGCACCAGTTGTCTTTATGTGCTTAATGAATGGCATATTCATAAATTATTTGGATAAGTTTTTCATAGTGTTCTTGGATGACATAATTTTCTATTCTAAGTCTGAGGAGGAGCATGAACATCACCTAAGATTGGTATTGCAAGTGCTGATAGAACATGAATTGTATGCCAAGTTGAGTAAGTGTTCTTTTTATCAAGAACATATCCATTACATTGGGCACATTATTTTAGAACATGGTATAACAGTAGATACTGAGAATATTGAAGCCATTAGAGGATGGCCAACTCCTAGGAATGTTTCAAAAGTTAGATCTTTTATGGGGTTAGCTGGTTACTACAAAAGATTTATAGCAGGGTTCTCTAAGATTTCTCATCCCATCACTTTTTGGAAAAGAAGGGAATTAAATTTTAATGGACAGAAAAATGTGAAGAAAATTTTTATTCGTTGAAGGAATTACTTACTAGTGCACCTATTTTGAATATTGTTGACCCAAATGAGAATTTTGTGGTATGTACAAATGCGTGCAAGGAAGGACTTGGTGGATTCCTCACTCAAAATGGGTATGCCATTTTTTATGAGTCCAAAAATCTTAAGGAACATGAGAGGAATTATGCCACACATGATTTGGAGCTTGCATCCATTGTTCATGCATTGAAGATGTGGATGTATTATCTCATGGGAAATAGAGTTGAATAAAGAACAAACCACAATGGTCTGAAATATCTTTTTGAACAACCAACTTTGAATGCCAGGAAAACAAGATGGCTGGAATTTTTAAGTAAATATGAATTTGATATCAAGCATATCAAAGGAAAATAAAATAAATATGTCGATGCACTTAGTAGAAGAGTGCATTTCATGCATGCTACAACTTTCAATATGCATCAGTCGGACTTGAAGAGCATAATTTTAGATGTTGTTACAGATCAACATTACCTATAGGTAAAGGAAAGGTTACAACAAAGAGATGTACAACGGAAAATGAAAGAGTATGAGATGAAGGAAGATGGTTTACTTATGCATAAAAATAGAATTTATGTTCCTAGTTCCAGAGAACTTATGAATTTGGTATTAAAGGAAATGCATAATGTTCCATCTGTTGGACATCCTGGTTACCAAAAAACAATTACAGCAGTGAGAAGCCAATTATTTTGGCTGGGAAAGAAAAATGATGTTGTTGATTACATCGCCAGATGTATGGAATGTCAAAAAGTGAAGGCTAAGCATAGAGACCCAACGAGTTTGCTACAACCATTACCAATTCCAGAGAAGAAATGGGAAGTCATAACCATTGACTTTATAACTAAATTGTTGAGGACAACAAGGCAACACGATTCAATCATGGTAGTGGTTGATAAATTGACAAAGGCTGCTCATTTTGTTCTGGTATAAACAAATCATACAACAACTAATATTGCATAAATTTACATGAGGGAGATTGCTAGGTTGCATGGGATACCTAGGACAATTGTCTCAGACAAAGACACTAAGTTTACTTCAAATTTCTGGAAGGGATTATTCAAAGGATTTGGTACAAATATGAACTTTAGCATAGCATACCATCCACAATAAAATGTGCAGACAGAGAGGGTCAACCAATTAATTTAATACATGTTAATAATGCATGTGATGGATAATCCATCTAAGTGGGAAGATTACCTGCACTTGGTTGAATTTTCCTATAATAATGGGTATCAAGATTCATTGAAGATGAGCCCATTTGAAGCCTTGTATGGTAGAAAATGCAGTACTCCAGTAAGTTGGGACAACCCAGGAGATAGAGTGGTACTTGGGCCAGAGTTTCTCAAGGAAATGGAAGACCAGATGGTTAAGATTAAGCATAATTTAAAGGAAGCTCCAGATAGACATAAGGTTTAGGTTGACAAGAATAGGACAAAAAGAGAATTTAAAGTAGGAAAGCATGTGCTTTGAAAGTAAAGCCTAAGAAGAACTCTTTGAAGTTGGGTAGTTGTACAAAGCTAGTAGCCAAATTCTATGGTCCATTTGAGATATTGGACAGAATAGGACCAGTTGCATAGATGCTTGCATTGCATGTTTCCATGAATGTGCATAATGTATTTCATGTCTCTTTGCTAGAAATATGTATATGATACTAACCATATTATTGATTGGCATATTATTCAGGTAGAGACATAGGGATATTTTCAGGTCTAGCCAGTAAAATACTGGACAAAAAAGTAAAAATTCTCTAGAATCGAGTTATAGAGATGCTAAAAGTTCAGTGGACCTATTACAGTCCTGAAGATGCTACCTAGGAGTATGAATATGCCATGCGAGCAGAGTATCCATAGATTTTTGAATAAATTTTGGAATTTTGATTCCTGTTTTGTATATGCACTGAGGACAATTCCCAAATAAGGGGGAGGGGATGTAACACCCCAAGTTTTGAGCCCCCATGTTAAATAATGTATTGTTACATTAGTGAGAGGCCAGAGTGCCCAAAAAATTATGAAAAGGCTAGTGTGCCTAAGAAATGTAATGTTTTGATCATTATTAATAATAAATACATCGTTGGCTAGTAGACGGACAAGGACTAGAGTTATAGTGGGCTATGACTCCACAAGAGAAGGGGCTTGAGGGACTAAGTGCTTATTTATTTTATATTACCCATTTTGTGTAATGAGGGGGGAATTTAGTTACGTGAGATCTTGGGGGAAGGCCAAGAAGTTCTTGATTCCCCACGAATTACAAAAACCCATCCTTGGTCTGTGAAAGGGGTTCTCTGGTTGGATAATTCTCTCATTCATTTTGGTCATTCGCTCACTCTCATTCCTGTCCCCATTTTGGTGTTTTTTGTTGGTCATCTGACATGTTCATTCACCTGATTTGTTCACTGTTCATCCTCTCTCTTGGAGTCTGTACTATATTCATTCATTCACTCACTCAACTTTCTCTTTCGCGTTTGGATTGGGAAAGAAAATCGGACCATTGAAGAAAAACCATGGTTTTGTTGGCTGTAGAGATTTTTGGTGTAATCCAACCATAATTTGAGGCCTGCATGTATGAGATTCTTGGTATGTGTTCAACTTTGCTCACAATTGCAAGTCCTGAGAGTCCCATCATGGAGATTCTGGACTAGCTGCACTGGAGCCCTGGAAGGAGAAGGATTGCTTGAGGGACTGCGTGGCAGAGAAGGGTGGAGGTCCATTCTCTTGTGTGGTGCAGGCTGGGTAGAAGAGAGATGGATACTTAGATTGCTATGAGTTCTGGAGAAGCCCGTGAGAGCTTGAGAGTTGACTGGTTTGGGAATCCAAGTAACACTCTTGAACCATCCTTTTGGATTCATACCCATAGCTCGGGGGTGACATTGATGTTGAGACTTGTAACAACAATGTCTGTGGTTGGGTGAAACATCCTTGGTCTGTAGCCAATTGGTGTCTTCTTTTATAAATGATAAGTTCTCTCTGTTATGGTTTATGTCTGTGGTTGGGTGAAACATCCTTGGTCTGTAGCCAGTTGGTGTCTTCTTTTATAAATGATAAGTTCTCTCTGTTATGGTTTCCTTTGCTTGTGTATTTTTTCCGCTGCATATCAAATTATTATACCTGAGATTTGTACCTATAATATGCATGCTTGCTATTTAATGTTGTGCATGGTATATTGTGCATGTCTTTTATGTTGTGGTATGAATCTTGATTATTGCATGTATGTATTTCATGCTTCTTTATTAATTTAATTGTTATCAAATATTTGAAATCATCCGAGAGGTGCGTTCTTGGTGTGGCATTCCCTTCCTGTGGGAGGCTAATGTTACAGTTTGGTAATAGAGCAGAATTGTAGTGGCATTTCCCAGCTTGGGTGGTCGAGGACATTACACAACCAAGTTGTCAAACAGTCAGTTTGCAATGCAAAGTCACACGTTTACTCAAACTCAATCCAAGTCAGTCAGTAAGTAGGGGAGTTATAAATGGAGTCGATCTTTATCTTCTGGAGCTCAGTTAAGTAGTTGAAGAGTTAGTCGTATTAATGGTAGTGTTTAGTGATGAGTCAGTCTTACTTCTATAGGAAGTCTTAGTTGGAGTCCATATAAGTCTGAGTCCTTAGTTAGTCGAAGATGATAAGTAGAAGTCATTTGAGGCGAAGCTCATCACAGTCATTGTATTTTGTATTTATGCACCACATCAAAGTTATAAATATCAAGTAGTTTGTGTGTTGACAAGTTTCTCTCATATTTCTAAGTTCATGTGCTAAGCATAGCACTATGTTATTCTGCATCCATAAATCATTTTATTAAGTGTGTTTATTTATAGCGCACAATAATTTGTGTAGTCTGTGCACTGCACAATTAGTTTAGAGAATTCTATGGCGAATCCTGTGGGGTGCGTAGTATTTGAAACTGCACTGCATAGAACAGTCTGTTCACGTCACCCCTCATTTCCCAAGAGAAATTAAATCTCATTCCTGCGTTCTTTTAGATGTAGGCATGATCTTCGGTGCTGCGTTGTTTGATATGTAAGCATGTCTGCATTGGAAACTTGGCTCATGCTACAATGTATTCCTTCTGACTTTCCTTAGAACACACTCTCTGCTAAACAGACAATCCGATTCTTCAATCAGTTAAAAAACTAACCCACTATTTGGGTACGAGAAACCCACAATTAGGTATTTCAATGTACTCTTCTCAATGCATTACTCAATGCTGAATGTTTTGATTTGCTTCAATATTTGTATGAGACCATGCCCAATGAAATGCTTAACCAACACTGTTTGTTTTGATTTGAGTTGGTGAAATTGAAAAAAAAAATAGGCAGCGTAAAACACAGGAAGTCAAACAATTTAATCCTTTTTATGTGCAAATATTGCCATTTAATCATTTGAAGCCATAATAGATTGCATGCATAGGTGTCTACAGAGTAAAAGGTTGTTTTTTCTTTGAATATTTGTTGAATTTTCTTTATAATTTCGCTAACAAATGTTGTATTTGGACGAATATTGGTGAAAAAACCTTAAAAACATGGGAATTTTGTATCTACCTGTTATCTTAAGGCTGAGATATTTTGATCGCGTATTTAATAGTGCAACTCATGAAATAGCTCAAAACTTAGGGTAATTTGTGATACTTAGGTT
>JASDQU010014859.1:234347-246362 GCA_032191745.1 Picea mariana
TTCATGACATATCAAAAGTGCTGTGAATTAAGTTAAAATGCAGGTATTTTCCATATTTTAAACTATACCCATGACTGAGAATATGAAGATGTTGATGACGTTTTTTTCACTGCAAATTCATGACATATCAAAAGTGCTGTGAATTAAGTTAAAAATAATAGTTTTTTCCCTTATTTTTTTAGTGAAGCCATGTACGATAGCATTGTTATAAACCATTGAAATAATAATTTTAATCAAAAGTGCTGTGAATTAAGTTTAAAATGCAGGTATTTTCCATTATTTTAAACTATGCCCATGACTGAGAATATGAAGATGTTGATGATGTTTTTTTCACTGCAAATTCATGACATGTAATTCTAAATTGAGTTAAAATTACAATCCTTTTCCGTATTATAAGCTACACAGGTGATTGAAATATGAATGGACTTCTTTCTATGCAAATTCATGACATAATAAAAAACATGTCATTTTCTAAGCCAGTGGGATCAGTTGGGACATCATCCCAAATGAAGACGGACAGAGATGCAGACCTCGCGGATTCCACTCTTCTATTCAAATGTTTTAATGAAGATGCATTAAGTCAAACAGAGGACGACAAAGGCCTGCACGCGATCACTTCGGGGTGGTGAATGCGGGATCTTTCCTTCTGCATGTCTTTGTTAAAAATGGCAGCCCAAGGCGTTCGCATATCTGGAGAATAATGTTGCATGTAGATACTTAGTCTTGCAGTTAGCAATTGGATTAACATGTTTTTCTTTAATTATTATTGTAATGACAGCCATTATTATAAATTATGACCTATGGATACACAAACTGCAATTGATTTTTGTGCAGCATAATTTTTGTTTATTGCTGTAAATCTTGCTCCTTGCAAATTCGATACTCTCTTATTTGTTCTGTTTCCGCTAACTATTCTTCGAATATAGTATTATATCCACGTTATTAAATTCCTCTAGAATTTAATTTCTTTCTCTTGAAGCATTTTGAAGCTGAGGTTCAGAAAGTGGTCACAGTCCTAGCAGATTCACGAAGGCTGGTAGATTGATTAGATGGTGTGGTTTTCAACCTTTGAAAACTCCGGATGAGAATGTTGTTGGAGAAGCAATGTATGGAATTGTAAATTCGCAATCATTTTCCATATTATAAACTATACCCATGATTGAGATTATAAAGATGTTGATAATATTTTTTCCCTGGAAATTCATGACATCAAAAGCATGTCATTATCTAATAAGTCTATACTATATAGGGATGCATAAATCGAAATTTGTAGCAGTTGAATCCTAGTTGGTTCTTCATCTCTGTCAATAGCATATTTTTTTATATGAAATTTTAATTATTTGAATTGACATGCCTTGATATCCTCAAACTTGGTTCTTCATCTTACTCAACAACATATTTTTTTTAATCAAATTTTAATTATTTGAATTGACATGCCTTGACATCCTCAAAACTTCTATGTATTGAAATTCAACTTAGGAACCCAGCTGTCAATGCACACATGGGAGAAATTTATATAACTAGTTTCTGTTATTTTGGCATTGTTTAATCTTCCATTAACACCGAGCAAACTCATTTTGAAATTGCATAAATTACTCAAACACAATGCTGAAAGGTTTCATATTGTAAGTGATCCATGATGGTTTACAGGACCAAAAGGACTTCTTACTTTCTAAGTATATCAAGTTTTTGGTGGGTTGATCTCACCACCCTCCTCTGTGAGTTTGGTGCCCTCCAAAAGTCACGGGTTCAAATGTCTGGACCCTCCCCCTAACTAGGATTTTACTCAGCAAGGTGTCAAATTCCCAACTTAACAAGAAGATCCTAGATTCACTGAAAAATGAGAGATGTAAGACCAAACCAAAAGGAGAGATCATTAATGACAAATTAGAGATGTCAGACCGAACCAAAAGGAGAGATGCCAGAGATGGAATCTCCGATTAAAAAAAAAGACAAACAGGCATGCAGACCTCACAGACTTCATCAGAATTATCCCTTGGAATTAATGACAGGCCAGGAATGTAAGGAAATGGCAAACCAGAAATATAAGACCGAACCAGAAGAGAAGGTCCAACCTCTTAAAAAAACAATAAAACAAATAAACAAACAGACATGCAGACCTCATGGACATCAACAGAACTATCCCTTGGAACTATATCTAGGATTTCCGTATCTTCCCAAATGTAAATGCAGACCTCGCGGACTCCAATCGTGAATTCAAATGTTTAAAAGAGGATGGATGAAGTCAAACAGAGAACGACAAAGGCCGCAGGCGATCACGTCGGGGTGGTGAACGCGGGATCCGTCTTTCTGTGTGTCTTTTTAGTCCCTGCCTCTAGCTTTTACCTCGCGGTCAACCATCGTTGACCGCTAACCGGTTCATTCTGTGTATTATTTGGTTCGTTTGTAATGTTTTTAAGACAGTATGTTTTTTAATATTATCTATTAATTTTTTTATTTTTTAAAAAATTATATATTTAATTTTTAATTATCGGTCTTCTGCATTTAATAGAGTCACTCTGCACTCTACACAATATGTACCCAAGAGTTGAAGCTCTGAGCAACATCTTCTACCTAGCTACAGCTCTGAGAAGCACTGGCTACCACCTCCCACTGCCCTCCACACTGCCCAACTATTTTCCATTTGGTGCATTACTCTGACATATGTTTTCCACCTTTCGCTATTTTTTTGCCTCTGTACCTGGATTTATTTTCTTCATTCAAACAACCTTCATTATTCACACTGCTTTAAGTTTCGCGTCTTTGCCCTGTTGTGTTGTTTTTTCCTGTCTAGGTATGTTTCACTGCAATGTTTTTGTACATATATTTTTTTTGTTAGTGAAACTTTCACCCACTCTATAGACTTTATGATGGTTCAATATTTTATTTAATAAAATTACAAAAAAATTATAACACAATTTAGGATCACTGCATTTCTTAACTCGTCTCAATTCAAAGTAAATATGTATTTATAGAATTTCTTTACCTGGAAACTATTGGAAATACTAATTACAAGTAGGTGATATCTTCACATCTCCTCTGATTTGTTAGTCAGTCAATTTGTTAGTAGTTTTGTCAGTCAGTCGAATTGTCAGAAAGTTAGTCTATATGTAAGTCTACAAATGCAAAGTCACACGTTTACTCAAACTCAGTCTAAGTTAGTCAACACGTAGGGTGGTTATAAATGGTGCCGATCTTTATCTTCTCGAGCTTAGTTAAGTTGTTGAAGAACCAGTCGTATTAATTCTAGTGTTTAGTGATGAGTCAATCTTACTTCTATAGGAAGTCTCAGTCAGAGTCCATATAAGTCAGAGTCCTAAGTTAGTCGAAGATGATGCAGTTGATGCAGAGCAGAAGTAGAGAGGTAGAGAGGAAGGAGAAACAACATCAGTTGAGGAGTCAAAGAAAGTCTGAGCACAAGCTCTGTGTCTGTAAAGTCAGTAGAAGTATTTGAGCCAAAGTTCATCTCAGTTATTCTATTTTGTATTCGCGCACTGCGTCGAAGTTATTAATATCAAGTAGTTTGTGTGTTGACAAGTTTCTAACATATTTCTGAGTTCATGTGCTAAGCATAACACTGTGTTATTATGCATCCATAAATCATTTTATAAAGTGTGTTTATTTACAACGTGCAACAATTCATGCAGTTTGTGCACTACGCAGTTAGTTTAGAGAAATTTGTCATGAATCTTGTGTGGCGCGTAGTATTTGAAACTGCACTACACAGAACAATCTGCGCGCGTCGCTCCTCATTTCCCAAGATCTGGTATCAGAGTCAGGTTGATCAAAAGCAAGTTGATCAAAAGAAGGTTCTATCAGAACAAGTTTATTTGAGCAACAACTCTGTTGAAAAGTGAAATATGGCTTCTACCTCAAATATGCAACCTCCCTCCTTTACATGCAAGAATTATGATATGTGGTCCTTGACCATGAAGGTGTTTTTCCGAGGTCAATATGTATGGGAGATAGTTGAAAATGGTTATGTGGAACCAGTAGATCAGGAAGCATAAAATGCCCTCACACAAGCTGAGAATGATGTCTTGAAAGATCAAAGAAAAAAGGATAGAAAGACGATGTTTTACATACATCAAGCTATGCATGAAAGCATACTCCCAAGAGTTGCATCAACAAAGCAAGCTAAGGAAGCGTGTGACATATTGCAAACCTCTTATCAAGGTATGGATAAAGTAAAGACTTCAAAACTACAGATTCTTAGCAGAGATTTTGAAACTTTGTCAATGAAAGATACAGATTCAGTAGATTCCTTTTATACCCATGTCATTGGCCTGATAAATCAGATTAAGTCTCATGGTGAAACCATAGAAGACATAAAAGTTGTTGAGAAGGTACTTAGGAGTCTTACGCCTAAATTTGGTACCCTTGTTGTGACTCTGGAAGAGAGCAAAGACTTGAGTAACTTTAGTCTAGATGAACTGCAAGCTTCCCTCATTAATCATGAAGAAAGATTGAACAGGTCAAGTATGTCATTAGAGAATGCATTCTCCACACAGTCATCTATAAGTCGTGGAAGAGGAAGGGGGAGAGCTAACTATAAAAGCAGAGAAAGAAGTTATGTCAGAGGTGGATGCAGTAGCAATCCTAGAAACACTGGTGGAAGGGGTCAAAACCCAAGTACCAGTCCTCCAAGTAGTCATAGAAATGAAAAATCAAACATTCAGTTCCATTATTGTAAAAAGTATGGAAATTATGCATATGAGTGAATAAAGAGACAGTATAATCAAAACGAGAAAGGTCGGAATGAGTGAAACAACGCAAATAACCAAACAAATCCTATGTTTACGACGCACGCTGAAGTTATTCCTATAGTATCCCCAGTTGAATGCAATGTTCCTCAAGCAAGTCCATGTGACATATGGTATTTAGATTCAGGCTGCAGTAACCACATGACAGGAAATATATAATTGTTTTGTAGTTTGGATGAGCCAGTCCAAACTAAGGTTACACTTGGAATAGATATCCAAGTCATTGTCTTAGGAAAAGGTAGTATAAACATTTTAACTAAGCAAGGAGAACAAAAAGTTATGCCTTATGTATATTATGTTGCTGGTCTGAAGCATAATATGATGAGAACAAGACAATTGTTACATAAAGGATACATAATATACATGGAGGATAATCACTGTGTGATTATGGATAAATTCCCAAGAAATCAACTTATTGCAAGAATCCAGATGACAAGTAACAAAATGTTCCCATTGACATTAAAGCCAACCAATAAGAAGAATGTGGCGCTAGCAGTTGGTAAAAGAAAAAGTGCGCAGTTAGACACTGCATTTACAACAGAAAGTGCACATAGTTCCAATGAAAAAAATAATGCGCACAATACCAAAAAAGGAGAAAGTGGCGCAAAAATGCAGGCAACATTCCAATCTGAATTGCATGATGATTCTTGGTTATAGAATTTCATATTTGGACATTTGAACTTTGGAAGTCTAAAACTGCTACACACAAAGAATATGATAAAAGGCTTTCCATTGATTCAAAAACCAGAGAGGATATGTGAACGCTGCATATTTGGCAAGCAACACATAGAATCATTTCCAGTTGGCAAGTCTTACAGAGCAAAAGTTCCATTGTAAATTGTACATTCAAACATTTGTGGACCAATGCAAACTCCATCTATAGGAGGCAATACTTATTTTCTAACATTTATTGATGATTTCTCAAGAAAGAAATCGATTTATTTTCTAAATCATAAATTTGACACATTGGGTTGTTTTCAACAGTTTAAATCACTTGTAGAAAAGCAGAGTGGTTATTACATCAAGTGTTTAAGAACTGACAAAGAAAAATAATATATCTCAAGAGAATTTCAAAACTTTTGTAAAGTTCATGGCATCTATAAGCAATTTACTGCGCGATATACACCACAACATAATGGTGTCGCAGAGAGAAAGAACAGAACCATCATGGAAATGGTGCACAATATGTTGACAGCCAAACATTTGTCAAATGAGTATTGGGCTGAGGAAGTAGCAACTGCAGTATACATCTTGAATAGATGTCCAAAAAAGAGTGTGAAGAACATAGTTCCTCAAGAACATAGTGCTACAACATAAACAAATGTTTAAGCGTGTCATGCACAGTAATAACCAACTACATATTTCTTTTTTTGTAAATTAAAATTTTGATATTACCTTAAAAGACAAAACCATACAAATATTCTGGACCTAGCACATGGCCTGCCAACTAGGGAAACCAAAGCCAACACCATGTCCATGTGTCATTGACTATCAATGTCCAAAAACCAAAGAGATGGAAGTCTCTAATATGGAGATATTACAAAAAATTGCCAATGTAGATGAAGCTTATTATGTCTGAGAAGATAAAATAAAACATAAACATGAAAGAAAATTTCAAATTTGCGGGGCATCTGGTCCTTAATTAAATTTATTAGAATATTGGCCAATGACTTGAATTTTTTGATATAAGAGAAATCTTCTTATTACTCAACCTCCATTTATATAAAAGGTGTTATACCATTCCAGCGCATGAACCACGACCTATGCTTATATCAATTCACATTCTCCCCAAACCAAACTATTATGTGAACACATTGAAGGCATTTCTTCCTATGTTGAGAGAATTTAATGCCCTTGACTTTGAAAAGGATTGAAATATTTATGAGGAAAGTATAAGATAAAAAAAATGTAGCTTGAAACAATTGCCTCTATAGTTTTCACCTAACATTGTCCATATACGTAACATCCGATGTAAAACATAAATTTTAGTATCCTCTAACAACACAAAATATTGATCATGGGCTCTGAAAATTAGTAAATCTTTATGTTACTTTCATGTGCACGCAGCTTGGCATGGTGCAACTGGATTTATATTCATAATGATATACATATATGTTCTCGTAGAATCATCATAAACTGTGGAATTTTCCTCGCCTTTTCCTCGTCTTGAACAGTAGAAGCCAAAGTGAATTATAGAATTAGCTCGTCAATTGGATTTATAGAAGACAAAGTCCAAGGAAGATGTTAATTGGAGGATGAAAATTAGCAATATCAAAAATTAGCAATATTGGAGGATGAAAATTAGCAATATCAACATGGCCGGCCACAACACTAGCACGCCAATGGTCAGAGCCAATGACTTAAATTTTTTTATATAAAAGAAATCTTCTTATTACTCTGAAGAATTGAACCTCCATTTCTATAAAAGGTGTTCTACCATTCCAGCACATGAACCACGACCCATGCTTATATCAATTCACATTCTCCCCAAACCAAACTATTATACTATTATGTGAACACATTGAAGGCATTTCTTCCTATGTTGAGAGAATTTAATGCCCTTGACTTTGAAAAGGATTGAAATATTTCTGAGGAAAGTATAAAATAAAATAAATGTTGGCTAAAACTATCAAATAAATAATAAAAATATATATAGAATGATAGGAAACTCTCTAATAAATACAAATTTTATATATAGAGTCCAGTAAAACTATCAAATAAATAAAAATTCTATATACAAAGTTGCCATCTAGCAACAATGTATTTCTTCATTGGTATAGATGTTGTGGCTGGTATTTCTCACCCATAAATTGCTTATGTTTTGGATGATCACGGGAGCTATGAAATAAATGAGAAAAAAAAATGTTGTTTTGAAGTAGAGAAAAATTTGTTAAAATAGAGTCTACCTGATAATAAGAAAATTATAATATTTCAACAAAAGATCACGGAGGAGAGCACAAAATAGAGGTGTGAGTGGGCTAAAAGTGACCGGATGAACTATGATTCAAAAAGATGAAGATTGATAAAATTCAAAATGAAGTCACTAAATTGGAAACAAAGGTTGTTGTTTGTGGCTTGAGACAAGCCAATATGTTTTATATAATGTGGAATTCGTAAAGATACACCGACATCAACCATATATGTTGCGAAGAACTCGACATCAAACGGATGAATTGTGAGGAGCTTATATATTAAACATTAGATGTTAAAAGTATTCAATCAAATGACCTCACAGTTAAAACGAAATATTTTGATCCATGGTAAAAACAAGTACGCATTTAAAGTTAAAATATTATAAACTCAAAATTGAAATATTATATGGAGTGAAACTAGAAATGTGTATTGATCCTAGTTTTATAATAATAAAATATGAGTAGGTGTCTTTATGATGGTTTGGTAGGGACAATTCAACACTTAACATTCTCCTCTTCCACAAGGATCATCCTAGGAAACGATGGATGCAACCTGGGTAGGATCATCCTAGGGAACGATGGATGCAACCTGGGTTACCAGGTGATTGACAGTGTCAGCAAAGTAAAAACACATATTTCTCCTCTGCAGAAGATTCTGGAAGGGATGCTTCACGGCTCCCACAACCTCGTTGGCTTCAACTAGGTAATCAAATTCAACTTGGACGTTCTTCGTTCCGTGGATCTTTTCAAGAATCCAACAACCTTCATGTCCTCGCCCCTGCTCCACCAGGTTGTTTGGTATTTGTGACACAAAATAGTCGTTGATGGACATCAGAAGAACGATAATGATGACCATGCCTAAAGATAAGCGCCAACCCCATGGATGAAGTTTGTTTGTTAAGTAATTTATGACATTCACGACGAAGATGCCGAGACAAGTCGTTAGCTGGAACAAATTGCTCGTCCCGCCCTAGACCTTGGTTGGTGCCATTTCTAAGAGATACAACAATACTGACTTTAAAATGAAACCGTAAATTCATTAGGGTTTGATGAAAAAATTAAGATTGGAAGAATTAAGTTCACACAACACAAACAGTTTTCATTACTTAATAAACAAATGGAGGTTACATATATAGCATGCAAATCACTGACTCAAGTGGATCTGATTAGCTAAAAATAGTAAACCTAGAAACTCACAGTTACAACAGTCCTAGTTGAAACTCACAGTTACAACAATCATAGTTAACCTGTTAACCTAGAAACTCACAGTTACAACAGTTGTAAGCATTATCTCTAACATCCTCCCTTAATGCTTACATTACAAATATCACAATCACAAATTACATAACAAAAGGTTACAACACTAGAACTTTCATCTGTCTGTCTGATCTGGTATTCCTCAGCACTGAAACTCACTCTGCAATCACTTGGTTTCTGCTCTTTCTTCTCCACACATTCGAGCTACCCACTGACACATTTAAAGTCAAAATGCTTCTGACCATCATTGTAGCACTTATATACTGGACAATTTGACAACTCGGCTCATCGGGGTTTCCATGATAAAATGTGTCAATTATTAATGCATTCTATTAACTTGCCTTCATCTGTCGGATTTTTTGCTTTCGGCTATCCTTTAGTATATAGAAGAACAGTGTGGATACTGAATGTCTTCAACATTCCTTTACACAAGGTGACTTCCAATAAAAACATTGTACTTGAAACTGGGCTACCAGCTTGCATCAAGATACAAGTTCTTATTTTTACATAAACACTTATATAAAAACTTTTAAACTCACCACACACCACACATAATAATATATATAACATACATAAACAATAAATGTATTCTAGAAAAGTTTGAGAGGTTCATCATCACTGGATGAATATTCATGCATAGTATCTAGTGAGTCCTCAGCTATGTTAGCTGACTCTTTCAGTTTGCCATTTAGAAGATCATTAGCACGTGTTTTGCAATTCAGTACTGTATGTCCACGTCTTCGATAGCAGAAGCATTCAATGCTTTTATTTGTTCTTCTTCCTTTGGAGTATAGTGCAACTTCAGAATGTGAACTAACTTCCACTTCACCTTCCTTCATCCTCCTTTCTCTTTTATTTATTAAAATGAATAACTCCCTTTTTCACAATTTGCATCAAATCTTAACTAAACTCACGCTAACTCCAATGAAAAACTCATGCATGCAAACTACTCAACGAGCTCACGCATGCAGACTTTGCTTACCGCTCCAAATTTTGCTCACAGCACGCGACTTTCCTCAAAGAAAGAAAACAAATGAGGTTCTCACAAACTTACGCTCACCGGGGATTAACGCGACCCTTTAATCGTGACTTCTCCTTATCACCCCACATAGCTCAAGAACCCATGCAGTTCAAGAACATTCCTCACGCTATCCACTTGACCTGCGCAAACACAATCGTTTCCGTAGCTAACCTTCTATCAGAGTGAGCTCCAAAGAAAGAAAGACCACCAGATTTCCACCAGATTTTCAAGCTCACGATTTTCAAAACCTTCACGCAAAGCAAACTCTTCTACGCGATTTCAACCAATGGAGGAACGCCCCTCCTTGTAAGCTCATGGATTTAGCAAAGCTCGCCCACGCTATCCACGCCCTCTCCCCGTGGCTCTGATACCAAATTAAGATTGGAAGAATTAAGTTCACACAACACAAACAGTTTCCATTACTTAATAAACAAATGGAGGTTACATATATAGCATGCAGATCATTGACTCAAATGGATTTGATTAGCTAAAAATAGTAAACCTAGAAACTCACAATTACAACAATCATAGTTGAAACTCACAATTACAACAATCATAGTTAACCTAGAAACTCACAGTTACAACAGTTGTAAGCATTATCTCTAACAAAAAATACACATGCAGAACATACAACAACACAAATTTATTAGGGTTTGATGCAAACAGAGTTGTAGAACATAAATGGCATTGACTATAAACAAAAATAAGATATTTATTAGGGTTTGATGCAAATAGAAATGCAGCACAAGAAATAATCATGGCTTGATTCGAGCACTATTTTCACATTGATTTTTTCACGACCCGTAGATCATATACATGGTTGTTGAATCCAACACTGGCGCCGAGAAGGATACGACTGACTATAAGCATGTCGATATTTTCAGCGACATCATTCTTCGTCCCTTTCTTCTCGTTACATACGAGGCCCTGAATGTGGCAACCAAGCCAGAAAGATAAAGCCACGAAGTGAACAGAGTAAGCATTGGTTGTCGTATTTGCAATAGTCTATATCTATGCCCAAATTTTCTCACAAAATATATTCGGATGCAATATGTGATGGCTTGATGTACTGTGTTCCTGGAAAGTGAAATGACGGCCAAAACCCTCACAAAAATAAGAAACACAAGCATTCCACGAAGCAACTCTTTAGATGTGAGGATACCATCCCATGACGTAAACCCTCGATTTGGTCGGGTTCAGTTTTATCTTGGTAAATACGGTAACAAATTACAGACGATCAGGCTGCCAGAGCATTTCATTTTCACTTCATGATTTTTCAGCAGCTTAAGGACGGGTAAGTCATGAACTTCATATGGAGGCGAAATCAATATGAACTATAGTTAGATAATTTAGCGATTCTAGAAAAATGAATTCAACTGTGTTGTGTATTCAATTGTTTCATCAATGAAGAAAAGATCTATTTGTTTCCAAATGACTTAAATGGGGTTTCAAGGCCTCGTCCACAAGCCCTACATTGCATAGCCCTCCTATCAATGAAGTATACATAATCACATTTGGGTCATTTGTTTCATTAGCCTGAAAACATGTTTGATATTCATATTTGCACATAGAGCTGATATGAGAGTGCCATAGGTAATAACAATGGGGTTTCTCATTCTATCAAACAGATCCCATGCATCCTCTAAACGATTATCAATGCAAGCCTCCTTGATGAGGATGTTATAAAACTGTTATGAGGGTTGTATTCTCGACAATGAATACAACCTGAGCTTTTCCAAGAGCACACCTTTGCCTTATACAGGCTTATCAAACAAGAAAATAATATTTATTTTACAGTTTCTATGCTCTAGTAACCTGGGCCGCTATGACATCAAAACTGAACCTGCAAATCTAAAGTTTCCACCAAATGGTGGAATTGCATTTCCTGACAAAATGTCATTAGTTGATACTCGATTTCTAATATTCACGCATCAATGTGACATTTAATGTCGTGGCTTGAGATATCATGAAAACGCAAATAACTCCTAGATTGAGCCAGAAAGGGAGTTTAATCCTAACAACCAATAATAACCTAAGTATCACAAATTACCCTAAGTTTTGA
>JASDQU010014860.1:0-20631 GCA_032191745.1 Picea mariana
CTTGAGCATATAGGGTAGGATTTCATCCCAACTGTTGCATCTCGTTGCCTTTTGTTCTTATGATATAGGATCGATCCCATCTAGTTGTGACACGGAACCGTCATATCTGCTCAAGAAGTGTCGTAACTTGGTGGTAGAGCTTACCAAAACATGGATGCCCTAGGTAGGTCCTGGTTGCATTATGGTGTCCATGTCATTTCTAACAACATTGTGGGCTCGGGAGTCCATATATTCTTTCCTGACTTTGAGTTTGAGCCTCATTTGCATGGGTCTTTTTCACTCTTTGACTTACCCCCCAGACTCCCAAAACATAATGGGTCTCCTTTTAAGCCCTTTTCAGACCCTCTAAACATGAAAATATTGCCAAGCGATCTTGTGACCTTTCACGCTTGTTAAACTGAAATTTGAAGTCACGTCTGTCCAGCGGTAGTTTACTCCTTTTTCGGTCTGGATGGTCAACTGTATGAACAAAGGAATACTCTATTGAATTCCCATTCTTTAGAAGAGTATCCTCAGGTAAAATTTTATTCCTTTTTTGGGCCTGAGGGACTAAATCTACAAAAAAGAAACCCCCCCGGAGTCCATATTTAAGCTCTTTTCAGACTCCCTAAAATTGAAAATATCGTCGAGTGACCTTATTCTTTCACACTTGTTAAAATGGTCCAGAAGAAAATTCCTAACGGAGTCCATAGTTAATCTTTTTTCAGACTCATTAAAAGTGAAAAAATAGCCGAGTGATCTTGTCCTTTTCACACTCGTTAAAATGGTTTTGAATTGATGTCTAATCGGTGCTAGTTTACCCCTTTTTCGAACCGACTAGACTATTGACGAAAAAGGTACCCCAATGGAGTTTCCTTTTATGCTTTTTCAGACTCTCTAAATATGAAAAACCACTGAGCTTACCTTCTCTGGGCTCGTTAAACTTACATCGAAGGACGTTACCATTGTGTGTTCTATCAACCGCATTTGCATCCTTTACCCATCAGCCCAGTAACAGTTTGCCTTTGCATCTTAACACCTTTGGCCACTGGAGGATTTTTCCTGAGTATCATTTTCTAGAACATCAGTCTTGTCCCTGTGCCTTGATCTTGTATGTTTGTTGTGCTCATTCCTCCATTGTAACGTAATATTCCTTTATTCTTTGTCAACATCATCAAAAAGAACATAAAAATCAAATATACCCCAAAAAGAGGATGGGAAAAGTATTTTCTTTATTGGCAGCATCATGAGTTGCCCTTGGATAAAGCACATCTGTCTGTTTGATTCATCAGACTATGGAATGTAGTACGATCTTAGGAAGCTTTGCTCGTTGTATAGAGTTGTGTCCTCCACCGTTTGGTTACTCTTCCAAACATATGGAGAGTTTGCGTTGCCTCCTGCTTCATAGACTTATGATTAACAGATATGCTACCTGATTCTTATCACTTGTCATGCTATTGTTCAAGGGAAGTTTGTCACTAAGCTTGATTCAGCCCCTCTGCAATATGTCTCTTGTCTGCATGCCCGGCCATTCTGAACATCCAATCAAGTCTTTGTTTGAAATCATTGAAGCCTTCAGTCCGATCATCAAGATTATCAAGTCCATAACCGACGAGCCATCGAAGACCTCTGGGTAGTGCAGTCGTACACTCATATTACACTTCTACCCAAGTTTTAGAAGACTTTGAAGTTGTTGCTCGAGCTCTGAAGTACAGCCATCAGGCCGAATCAGCTTCTGGGAGATGGATACTTTCTATGTCTATCTTTCTGATTTCGAGATGTAGCTCCGCTGTGTATTGTTTGCGACTACTCTTTATAGTTGTTTGACATGGATCTACAGTGTATTTGATTGGTAGCCATGGTTCTATCTTATTCCGAGCATGGGTATGCCCGCCTCGGTGAGACATTTGATATTTTTTGCAGATGGCACCTTCTGATTCCTGATTCCTGGGCTCACTCATTCAGCATATCAGTACAGATTGGTAAAGAATTGGTAATGTATTTTGGCCATTAGATGCTCTTCTGACCTCACACATTAGGGGCCATCTGTTATAACCCTAAATTGTACCACACATGCTTACTTGGCATCAGGCCAACTCATATCCCTTCCTTGCCAAAGCCATGCTAAATAAACTCTTGAAAATCCTCTTAAATCAAGTGACACGTGCCCTAACTCACTACTGCACACGTTGGAATGCTGGCAGGCCTACTACTGCACGCATTGGAGCGCTGGATGGCCTACTAGAGCCCGCATTTACCTAACAAAGCACAAAAATAGGAAAGTTGCCGACGGGACAAAAAGCTATGGGTCAGTTAACTGAAACTCCTAGCCATGCATGGCTGAGAGTTCGTCCAAAACCCTAGCTCCTTCTAGCCTATAAAAGAAGGGGTAGGGGTACTATTTGGGGGAGGAAAAAGATAGCAAAGAAACTCTGCCCAATTGTCAAATCCATTTGTCCCAACACTTTAGCCTTTCCTCAAGCCTAAGAAGAATTCAAGCAAAGCAGTTGGAGGACAAAGAAGAGGAGGAGCCCAGGATCAGGATCGAGGAACGGTGGTCGGTCTCTATCATTATTGTAAGTTGATTCATCTTGAGATTAATAAAAAGAATACTTTTCCCGTCCCAATGTGCGAGTGATATATATTTTATTTGATTTATGCATAATCTCTAACCCTTAAGTAGGAAAATAGCATTCATGCGTAGTGTTTTGTCTTGATTGCAGGATTGTCTTTGGAAGGAGCAACGCAAGCAGGCAGATAAAGCGCAATGGAGGATCTACACCAAACATAGATAAAAAAAAAGGTTAGTAGGTCTTTTCCATGCTTGTATGTGAAAAAAGGGTTTGAGTATTGGAGTGATAGGTTAAAAGTAATTCCTTTAAGGTCATGATCTGCGTATAAGTTCATCCCTAGCTTGTTAGTCCGTAGGGTATTATTTCCCAACAACACACATGAGTTGTCCCATTTATAGCCCCCATTTTCACTTTGACACTCATGATATTTTCAACCTTTAGGGATGGGAGTCCTGATAGTCTTACATCATGTCACGAATCAGCCACATATTCCTTCTCCTCATTTTGCTAGCCTACCCAATGGACTCCCAGGGCACTTCCTCACAGATTATTTTGACTGCACTCCCGTAGCATCATTTACCATCCATTTCACCCATCATCAGTCTGCCCATCCTCAGCTTTCCCTCCATCCATTTCCCTACTATAGAAACCATCCTATGGGGCCCCAACCCTCCACTTGTTTTTCCACCAACTTGTGCCATCCCCAGGCCAAGCCGTCCTACATTGGGGCACCCATTTCTATATCTGCATTATTATCCCCACTGATTTTTTTTAATTCCTTTTGTAATCAAGCCGTTGTTTCCAATATTTTACATAGCTTTTTATCGTCACCTTTGGTGACCTTCCTGGCAAACACAACCCATGTCACCCTTGGTTGGGGCACTCCTTACCATATACTCCTATTTGACATCATCCACCAACTCCGAGTATCCCACAGACCACCTACCTCTTCTCTCGGAGTTTGTTCACCTTGTTCCGCCTCTGGAACAACTTATCCCTTGTCTCATTGTCCCCACTGACACTCGACTTCATTGCATGGTTGCAGCCACTTATACTTCGCACATATCCCCAACCAAGGGCAGTCTTGAGTCTCCACGCACCTCGAATTCATCCATGTACCTCCTCAATACCTGACCTCATCTAGTAGATTTCACGAAGCCCTTTGTTTCTTGGAGTCACGTCTCCTTTTTTTATCGACATCATCACAGTTTCCAGAAGGGTGACAGTATCTTGACTCTCATTACCTTTCCAATGAGAAGTCTCAGATGGCACAGGGAGACCCATAATTTCTCCCTGCTATCATTGACCCCCATAACATTCGACTTCAACACTTTCTCATGTTACGGTGGGTCTTACTTTGCGACTATTTCAGTTGTTTCTTATATTTGCCAAAGACCTCTGAACTTGGATAGGCTATCAATGCCCACAGAATCCGTGATACTTCTTACAAGTGTCATTGCCTACTGTTCAGACTATGTTCCTCATCATAATTGTCCTCTGCCTTTATCAAAACCGCTCCCGAGGGCACTGTAGTTGTCAACATCAACACACAGTTTCAGTTACTGTACAACACCCCTTTTTGAGTTACATGACACGAGCATGGGGCATGATCGCCTCATTTGTACACAATTTATTTCACACACCTTGCAGAAGGTTGGGTCCCACAGGTTCCCTTCTCCCTCCAACGATTCACTCTTGATACTCTCACTATCGCTCTTTCTTACACCGGTACTCTCAGTAGAAGAAACATTGATGAATTTCAGCTATCTGTATGCTCCTAACCTCATCCATTAGGGGGCATCTGTTATCATTGAAATTTCATCCACAAATGGTTACAGGAATCCAGCATCTTCAAACAGCTATGAGTCCACCCATGGACCAAAATTACCAATTTTTTTTTTCCAAAAGGTCCAAAACTATACAACCAGTTATAAAATCAATATGTGCTATGACTACACAGGGCATGCATGCACATGAACAATCTAGAAACGTAGGAAAAGTGCACATGCGCATGATGCACGACTGTAGGCGCTAAAAGCCATGCACACCTGAGAACGATGCATTTATGAGGTTGGTCGGCCTCCCACCCACTTCTGGTTCAGCTTCCAAGTCAATTTGACATCCAAATCTCAGCTAGATCCGACTAGGTGGCTGGTCAAAGACCTAAAGGTGCCCTTAACAACCCCTTTTCACACTAAAAGCTGGTTTCACAATACCTCAAAGTGATGCTATAAAACAAGGCCATGGGTGCACTACTTTTTCAAGGAATTCATTTGCAAGGTTATCCTGCTGCTATTCTCTTGGGGAATCCTCTTTTCTCATCAAGAGCATGCTAGCACCATTCCATTTGGGCAATCCACCTCACCTTTTGAGTGGGTTAGCTTGGGATTCATTCACCATTTCATTCAAGTTTTCAAAGTTGTAAGAAGAGCTTAATATTGGGGGTTCAAGAGCCCTCCCTTGGAGGAGGAAGGGACCCAAAGTCCCCTTTCTTCTCGGTGTTTTCTTTTCACTAATACAATCCTTTCCATTGGTGACATGAGTCTTGTTTGCTTCTTGTTCTTATGTCCTTATGCTCAATAGTTTAGTTGTTCTTTCCTTTTCTAGTTTAATTCTTAGTTTAGTCTTTTATCTTTCTTTTTCTAACCCTTTCCTTCACTGCTATATTGCTTAGCTAACCCAACTAAGCTTGTAGGAACCTCTATTTTGCTCATTCAGGCAACAAAAGAGGCACAATAGTTGTCTCCACACAATTCTTGTAAACATACCCAGTTGTATTTGGTTGTTGCATTTAATTTTAAACCATTGTGGGTCACTGCTATTGTTTTTTCCTGGTGTTGGGTTCGTGTATGATTGTTGTTTCTGCACAGTTGGTTTGGGTGGCTATTATACCAAGATGTTGGATTTAGGGTTTGTTGTTATTTCGTGGCACTGTTTTTATATCAGCAGTATGCAGGTTGATTGGGAAAACCATGAGGGTTATGCCCTGCATGTTCTCAGTGTTATTATATGAAGCCTCTGCTCCTTTGTTCATAGTCTCTCCTATATCGTGAACTGTCACCCTGTCTACAAAGTTATTGATATGAACTGTATGTCCACTGTATGGTCATGAAAGTTTATCACCTGTTGTGGGTGGTTGACTCCAGTCTCCCTATGCTAGTCCACAGAGAAAACCCTTTATTACTCAAAGACCATTTTTAATAAATGGAGCCAATTATATCTTGCTGGGTATATTGTTGATTGTTATGAGTTCATGGAGTATCGTTGACAGTGGTTGATCGTTGGCTCGTCTTTGTTAACAACGTTGACAGTGGCTTTGATTATCGGTATATAGTCACTATATTGTTTATTATAACAGTTGATTCTATGGCTCAACATGTGTTGGGCTCTAAAGATGTCCTAAAAAAACCTTAGTTTAACATTAATTTATCAACCGTGGATTCATCTTTTATTTAAAGAATATCAGAAAAATCTATGCAAATAGTTGTAGAAGTTAAACTTGTGTAGTTAAAGAAAATCTGAGTTTATCAACATTCGAGTTCCTCACACATTCATTAAAACTCTGAAACTAAGATTTCTACTCAACAGAATTATAATTTAATCTATAACATGCTGTGAATTAAAGGCATTAACTAAATTGCTGAATTTATTTAATTAAGAGACAATAATTGAATCTATGAAAATGGTTAATAAACTAATCTACCAATGATTATTTAACCTGCTGGAAAGAAACAACTAAGTGTTGTAAATTGAGAAGGAACAACAAATGTAACTTTAAGCGAAAGGAATAGTAGATACTAATTTAGGAAAAATAAACAACAAATGCTAACTTAGTAAAAGGGACAACATATGTGAAAATGAGAGGAACTGTCGATCAACAAACTACAACAATGAGAAATAGAACAACAATCAATGGCATTCAAATGAAACATCTATCCACTATAATCAAATAGCATGACTTAATTTATGAAAACATCAACACACTCACACATTTATTTTAATTATTGCAAAGATATTTAAATCACAGAACTAAAATAAAATTGATACAATTACATATTGAGACAGTAGCTCCTTCAGACTAGGCACTCAGTCTTCAGAATCACTGCTGCTAGAAATTCAGTATGCAAATATGGTAAAAATGCTCAAAGCTTCTATTAATTCCATAACTGGTACAACATTTACAAAAGATTGTTTGTATAGAGCAATTTAGAGATGTGAGTGCTTGGATAAATTTCTTAGATGTCTCTATGGTTCATTACCCTCTATATATTACAATAATATGGGTAAATTAAGCTATCCTAGGGATCGAGAGATCCTCAGGATTGCTTTTAGTATTTATAAAGATTACAAAATAGAGAATCAATCTTCCTCAAAACTGCTTTGCGCCTAATTTCTTCAACCTCTAATAGTATACGCATATTCAAAATCTCCCTAGCTATCTTGAGTTGAACAATATTTTTCCATTCCTGCAATAAAACCAAACAATTCAAATGAATTCAGAAATTACCTAATATTACTCAATAATATTTCTAGAAGACTTTTGATCATTTTGTTTCCTAATTATCTCTAATTAATGTAAAATTCAATCAAGTTTATGTCATAAACCATGGTGTTAAGGAGGATATTTGTACCTTTTTCTCAACTCAACATACCCCCCATCTTACCTTCTTGCATGTCCTCATGCAAGCAAATATTTTACATGTAAAGCAGTGATGCTGAAGGGAGGAGAGGTATGTTCTCTAGATCTTCTAAATCCATTCTTACTTTTGAGATCTTCAAAAGAAACTTATTCTTTCTTCCTATTAATTTTATAAGCACTATGGTAACCTTATGGAGGATACCAAATAATAGGAGGACTATATCTGCACCCAATCCAGGCAGGTCCTCCATCCAGGATCATTCTGACATACCTTTCCAACCTGAAGGTGGTTGCATGAAAGTTTTTGAAACCAAAGGATTCCCTACGTTTTACTGCATTTGGGGAGGCATCCCATACTAGTTTGGAAGCAGAAATAGCTTCTTATTTAAGCCCCCTAAAATATGGTAGTCTTGAATGTACAACTTGTCAGTGGATAGGAGCTAAATATTCTATCACCTTCTCTCTTTTAATGAATGTTTTGTGCTTCATAATGGATGCAAAGGATTTAGGAGGTTCCCCTTTGATCTAGAGGTCCAACCCAGTCTCCGTTTTCATAAAAATCTTGTGTGCTTTAGCCCACCTAATTTGATTCTTGGTAAAAGATAAAAATTCTTGAAACTGTATGTCCCCAATGAAAGGATTGGGGCTCTTTTTTTTTTCTCCCAAGATGAAGTTGTGAAGGTATAGCTCACACAAAAAGTATTGCACTCCTTCTTCTTGGTCTCTAAAGCATGAAACAAACTCAGAAATAGTGGTGAACTCAAAAGGTTTGCCTACTCTAATAGATTTTATCGTTACCAAAAAATAACGTTCTAATAAAAACAAGGTGTAATTAGTGGCAGGAGCCCTGCAATCTACTATATCAGAATAAACATATAAAATTTATTTGATTTTCTCCAAAGCTTTATATAACTGGCCCTGTACTTTCTTCACCTTTCCTTGAGCTCTGTTGAGCTCAACAAAAGTCTTGTTCTCTGTTGTTGACATGGATTTAATTTGCTTAACAAATTTCTGATGCTCTGCCATGGTTACCATCTCACTCCTACATGAGTCAGGGTCCGTTAGGTTTCCACCAGCTCTGCCTCTAACCTGTTAATGAAAACACTTTGTTCAGGAGACTAGAATGCTTCCTCAGTCTGACCAACTTTCTCTTTTGTTGTTGGGGCATCTGTTTGGGTCTCTGTGTCAATTGTCTCCAAAGGAGCAAGAAAATATGTAGGAAGCACTCCCTCAGTTTGGAAAACTATTTCTTCTATTGTTGGAATATCGGTTTGAGTCTCTATCTCTATTGTTTCCAATGGAGCAGACAATTCTATCTGTGTTGCAACAAAGCTAGTATGGATTGTCCTCCTAGGAAGTGGGTTCCTTCCCTGTGTTCTAGGCCCTTTGGATTTATTCCTTTCATAGGCCTTATCAGCTTGCTCCAATTCTTTACTTAATTCTTTAATTATTTCTTTGAGTCCACCAACTTTTTTCTTCAATACTTTATTTTTTTAACCCTTTTTCTCAGTATCTTGTTTTCCTTTTTCAATTTCCTAATTTTATTGTGGCCTTTGCCTACTAATTTTTTTTTTATGGGGAATGTCAAGGTCTTCCTCACCTTGATCAACTAGTGACTTTTCCCTTGTTTCTTCTGTGTGCTCTGTCTGTTCTACAGGGTTTTTTACCTCAATGTGAGGTTCTGGCTGTGTTGCATCTTTGGGGAATGGAATCTCTATGTGAGGGAGTTCCAAGGCAGGGTTTGAAGAAGAACTTGGTGCTTAGTGTTCTTCAGGTATTCTTGTGTCTTCGGTAACTGATGTTCCTAAATTCCCCAGTACTTGAGCCATATCTACCTCATAACTTTTGAAGAACTGTTTTGTAAGTTTTACGAGTGATGGTTGTTCTGTTTGTGCATTTTCTTGAGTGTCTTGTGAGGATTGTTCTGCATGCATAGCTTCCTAAATGTTTTTAGGTTGAATTGTCCTTTTTCCCCTTCTTATTTTCATAGTAGAGGTTTGAGGGACAACAATTGTTATTTTTCTCCTCTTCCTTGATGTTTCTTCCTGTTTGGTCTGGGTTTCTGTTAGCTAGATGGGGTTTGATTCAATTTCAGGCTGGGGTAGGGGAGTTTCAATTTGGGCACTTCCTCCTTCTTCCTTACCTGTCTCAATTCTCCGTGAGGGGGTTTCTTGGTGAATTTGGGGTTGTTCGATTTGTAGGGGCTTATCGGTCTCGATTAGATCACACCAAGTTATTTGAGTTTATCTCAGGGCCCTGTTTACTATTAAATTTACTAGACCATGGTGACTAATTATAGTGACATGATATTTAGCCTTCTGAGTTCTTGCAACAACTTCATGTAACATGGCATTTAGAAAAAATGGAAAATTTATTACTAACCTCTGTTTTAGTGTTGATAACAATTTGAGGTGGCATGGTCGCACTGCATCATGCCTCCCATCACATGTGATATACCTTTGTATTACTCCTGCTATCTCCCTCCATGGCTCACTGAGAGCGCTGGGGTTGAGTCCCTTCCCTTTTTTATCGATTTCTTCTCCAGGTTCTACAAAAGATTCCATGGCCTCCTTAAGTCTTGTATACTTCCCAGTCCACTGTATGCCTTCATTGGGGAGGCCTGCAACCTCCTCTATGATTTCCTTAGTGACCAGAATTTGTATATATCGAATCATGAAGATTCCTCTATGCAAGTTCTGAAAAAATGCTAGTGTGATATTCATGTCATATCCTTGCAATCAGTTGAAGTACTATGTCCACCCTAGATGATGTAAAATTTCTCTTTCCTGGTCAGTTACCTGCAACAATGTGGGCTCTCGGTGTACACTTTGACCACCCATGTCTTCTATGAACACATGAGGACAACTATCATTCCCTGCTGCATCTTATTCCGACCAACTTTTGAAACAATATCACCAGAAATAACAAATATCATAGAACAACATATGTATATGAAAATGTGAGTTTTACATTTATTGAAATCATTATGATCTATCGATAACTGTGTAGGATATTTTCCCCCTCATAAATGGAAAGGTCAACCTTGACTGTTGACATGTGCAAGTGTAATGATGGTAGGTAGTTCAACTGAGGTGTGATTACTACGTCGCCACCACCGCTGGAGAACAACCATTAATAACCTTCAAAAGAGATTTAACAATAATCATGAATAATAATCACTTTTGTGTGGATAATTCGAATTGACAAACCTATGTTCAAAAATGTTTAAGGAAAAAGATCCCAAATAATTTAAATTTGTTCACGTGTTTTTTTTTTTAATATTCCACATGTCATAACGTTGTTACTTTCCCTTGTTATTGGATATAACCGGAATGATAGCATCATTTTTAGGAAATGAAATCTAGGAACACACAAAAGAACTTGGCATATTAAAGGTAAACTTCGATACCACAGGCAGAGCCATTGGTGCCAGCAGGCGTCCATAGCCCCGATCGGGTTTCCTTTAAACCCCTAGATGAGATTGTATCCTTAATAAATAGGTTGAATCATCTTTTCCAAAAAATACCACTATCCTAGTTAGGTAGCCAGATAACAATAATTCCACTTAGTAGATCGTAACCTAAGTGAACAATTCATCTCGTGATGATACCTCCTTTCCTTTGACGAAAAAAATGCCAAAGGCCATTGCCCTGGTGTGGTAGCCATAGTGGGAATGTCACTTATGTTATTATCCGATGATCGTGGTAGGTTGGCTCGTGATGAGACCCCCTATCCTTTGTGGGATGATTTTATTACTTTACTTATATATATAATTTTTTGTTTCCATTTTCTTTTTAGGTTATATCAAGGGAGGCTCATCTACTCCTTAAGAGTGAGGGATGGCGTAAGAAGTGTGACAATGCCAAGTAAAAAATGTTCTTTAGAATCCTTATTATGATATGAAGGAAAATTATCATTCGAGTATATGTACATATATAGGGGAAAGAAATGAATTATGGTGGTTAATGGTTTATGAACAATTTTTAAGATAATTCAGAGAAATTAATCCAAAAACAATTCGATAAGGTATGCTAGATAGTCCACACACAAAAATGACAAATCATTACTTATGATCATTAGAAGTGGTGATGATGAAAATTAATTAGTGAAGATCATACCTAAAGGAGTGGCTAACGTAATAATGGCATGCTTTTTCATGAGAAAAAAATCATTCCTTTTGGGAGAAAGGAACGACAATAAGGAAAAACCATAGAAGGAACAACAATTGTTCCTTTCGAATGAACAACGCTATTGAAAAAGGAACGACAATCACGAAAAAGGGAACAACGATTTTAATAAAGGGGACGACAGTCGCTACTTTCAAATGAATGAAAACTGTATGCAAAGGGAACATCAATATTCTGAAGGGAACAACAGTTCTTTCGTTCAAATGAACGACAATAGTATGCAAAAGGAAGAACAATTGCCTGAAGGGAACGACATTTGTTTTGTTCAAATGAATGAAAATTGTACGCAAAAGGAACAATGATCGCATGAAGGGAACAAAAGTTGTTTCATTCAAATGAACGACAATGATGATGTTCAAATTTGCAACCATCTAGTTAAGTGATTGGAAACCTCCCACAAACATTTTTGTTTTAGCGAATCTAGGATTTATTAGTCATCAAATAAATTCATTTAATTTAAATGGGTAGGTTTATTCAATAATCGAAGTATTGGATGGTTTCTTAGTATCATGCATTCATTATGGTCGCCTGATTTTTTCTGCGGAACATAACATATTCATCTTCTGTGAAAACAAGGCTTATATTTACTGGGTTTTTTAAAGAACATAAAATAGTTCTAATTATATTCATTACAATCATCTTTTCTAGTTATTATTCTCTCAAGTGAATTTCCTAAAAAGTAAAAAGTAAAAACTCAATCAAATATGTAAAGAAATCTATATACAATATGTACAGTGCTGATAAATATCATCATTTTATGAAGTTGAATCTATTGGGTTACCTTCCTAGCCAGCTAAAATCTGAACAGTAGGGTCCTTACTTACTTCTTGGCAAAAGGATTCTTTTGAAAGTGATTGATGGTAGAGTCGTAACTGATGTCCATTTTCCAGAAAAGGAGAACTAGAACCGTTGATGTTAACTAAGGTGATAGTTTTGTTATCACGAACTTCATTGATTTCATACAGTTTGAGCCACCTTGTCTGTAATTTTCCATGAAAATCCTGAAACCTAGAATCATAGAGAAGTGCCCAATCACTTTTCTAGAAGGATTTATTCTTGATATGTTTATCATGCTAGCTATCTCTCTGCTACTAAATATCAATTGTGCATTGTTGGGCAAACATGCATGCTTCATCTAACTCATTGAGCCATTGTAGGCATTGTTTATGTGCCTCTATAAGATCTAGTCCAATTTCCTAGGCCATCCTTAGAGTCTTGATCTCAAATTCTATTGGAAATATGGGTTCTTTTCCATAGACTAGATGATAAGTAGAGTAGCCAGTAGTGTTATTCCATGTCGTGTGATTGGCCCATAAAGAATTTGGAAGATCGACTGCCCAATTCTGATGGTTTGTTTAGACTGTTTTTGTCAAAGTTGCCTTCAATACTTTATTGGTACTTTCTACTTGTTCGTTTTCCTGTGGGTGGTAGGGGGAAGTAATTATGTGTTTAATATGATAATTTTGCAAGGTAGCGATGATTCTATGGTCTGTAAATTGTGACCTCCATCAGTGATTACTTCCCTGGGTAATCCATAGCATACAAATAATTCAAAGATAAACTTAATGACTGCTTCCTCCATTGCATTTGACAAGGCTACGACCTCTACCCATTTGGTCATATAGTCTATTGCAACTAGAATATAATCCTTCTGATTTTATTTTGGGTTGAAGGGGCCAAAAAAATCCAATGCCCATCTTTCGAAAGGTTCTACGACTATTTGTTCTTGCAGGGGCATTTCATCATATTGTTTAGGTCAACCCATCCTTTGACATCTATCACAGGCCTAGACATACTTCTTTGCATCTTTAAATACTGAGGGCCAATAGTAGACCATCTGTAAAATATTATTCCCAGTTCTACGTTCTACAAAGTGTCTTCCATAGGGCTCATCATGACCTTCTTTCAAAACATCATAAATTTCATCATACCTTACACATCTTTGGAATAGATATCCACTAATCTAGGTGAACCATGCACTGTGTTGGATGATCAGTCTCATTTCTCTTGATGATAAGTGTGTTGGTAGTTTCCCAGCTTCTAGGTGATTCACCACATCAGCATACCAAGGCATCTTAATAGTGACGAAGAACATGTGTTCATATAGAAATTGGTCTTCAATTGTCAAAGAATCATTTGTTTTGGGTATGCGAGACAAGAAATATGCAACCAGATTCTCTCTTCCAGGCCAATCCTTGATGGATATGTTGAATTCCTGCAATAGTAATAACCACCCAGTAACCTGTCCATTAGTAATCGGTTTATTAGATAAATATTTAATAGCAGAATGATTAGTATACAATATAACTGGATAGCTTGTTATATAGTGGCGGAATTTATTAATAGCATGTATAACGGCTAAAAATTATTTTTCTGTTACTGTATAATTTAATTCAGTAGGAGTAATAGTTTTTCTAATAAAATAAATAGCATAAGGTTTCTTGTCTTCTTCCTATCAAAGGATAGTGCCTATGGTGATATCTAATGCATCTGTAGAAATATGAAATGGAAATTTCCAATTTTTTCCTCTTAGCACTGGTGTTGTTGAGACCAACCTTTTGAGTTCTGCAAACACAACATCACACCTATCAGACCACTAAAATTCCACATTACCGGTTAAAGCATGTAAAGGTGCAGTTGTTCTTGAAATTTTTTCTATGAATCTGTGGTAGTATCCTGCAGCACCAAGGAAACTATGTACCTTAGTTTGTGTACGAGGTGTAGGAAGATTAAGGATTACCTCTATTTTTGTTGGGTCTACCTTGATTCCATGTGCAAAAACATAGTGTCCTAGTACCACACCTTTGGTCATCATCATATGAAATTTCTCATGACTCAAACATAGCCTAGTAGCAATGCATCATTCCAATACCTTCTCCAAATTGATTAGAGCTTGATCAAAATCAGTGCCATAAGGAGTGAAATCGTCCATGTAAACTTGAAGTCCTTCATTAATAAAATAAAAAAATATGCTCAGAATTTCTCTCTAGAATGTAGTTGGAGCATTAGATAATCCGAAGGGAAATACTCTATATGTGAAGGTACCCTAGGGACATGTAAATGTAGTTTTATCCTGGTCTTTTGGAGCAACCTGGATCTTATTATAACCACTAAAACCATCAAGGAAGGAAAAAAATTGCTTCCCTGCTAAAGTGCAAGGACTTGATCAATGAAAGGTAATGGGAAGTGGTCCTTCTGGATAGCTTTATTGAGTTCTCTGTAGTCTACAAAGATTCTCCATTTCCCATTCTTCTTGGGGACGATCACTAGTGGGGAAACCCACCGACTATGTGAAATAGAATATATAAAATCTACATCCAATAGTTTCTGTAAATCTTCTTTAACAACATTCCTAAGATGAGGGTTCAATCTTCTTTGGGGCTATCAGATGGGTTGGGCATATTTATAAATATAGAAATGATGTGTACAAAGTTGGGTATCGATGCCCTTCATGTTGGGATACTCCCAAGCAAAATCCTGCTGATATTTAGAAAGGATCTGAATCAATTTTTGTTGTTGTTGTTCATTCAAATTAGCATTAATATTAAGAAACCTTCCCAGTGCAATTTCAACTAATATGTTGTTATCAACAAAAGTAGTGGGAATCTGTTGCTCCATCAATTATTCGAAAGGATCTCCCTGTGCTTCATTATCTAAAACATCTTTTAGCATTTGACATGTTGGGTTGATTATAATGGTTGGGTTGCTAATGAAGATACTGGTCACATCATCTTCTAGTTGGTTTTCGAGTCTGAGAGATTATTCCAATGTGAGAGGAGATCATATATTCTTTTATGGATATCTAGGTGGTGGAAACTATTGATGTATGATAGACGGACTTGGTTTAGTTGGAGGATAGAGGATGAGGTTCTTTGTAGCACTTCCTCTAGCAATAGTCATGTTTCCTGTGTGACATCCTATGTATACATCTATTGTTGTTAGCCATGGTCTTCCCAATATCAATGGGTGTCCATCAATTCCACTTCTTGGGTTGATAACGAAGAAATCAGTCGAGTATTCCCAAGAATCGATCGAAATTGCTCTATCTTTTAATGTGTCGATTGGTTTAACCACTAATCTATCAACCAATTGTAACATAAATGAATTTGGTTTGAAGGAGGTGAAACCCAGGGTGTTACAGGTCTCGATGGTCAGGATATTAATGGCTACCCCCAAATACACTAGTGTATTTGGAAACAAACAACCCTAAATATGCATTGTTACTATGGGATTCCCTAGGTCTTCATAATTGATCGTCTCCTTATTTCCTAGAATAAGATCAGACAAGGCTCCTACCACGCGAAAAATTGATCGATTTTTAGTTTTCCTGACATGCTTCTTCCCACATAATTCCTTAATTGTCTTTGCATAAATTGGGATGTCTTCCAAAGCTTGCAGGAGTGGAATCTTAACATATATATTCTTTAGTTCTCCTACAATATCTAAGTTAGGATATATAATTGGTTTTTCTATCATCATCCTTTCAGGAAATGGGGGAGGACGAATCATGTCCTCATCAAGATTATGTTTCTCGACTATGTTTCCCCCCTGATCTACTTCTTCTATTATGACCGCAGTCGAGGGTGTTATTATGGCAACCACCCAGGCACCTACCTCAGTAGGTCCCACGCCTAACCTCCTGGTCTTAGGATCGTTCAATTTCCTCCCTCAAGCTAAAATGGCTTTCTTGATTCCCACTGGAATATCTATTAGAATCGACCCACAGGGTTTTTTCAGCACCTTACAGCCTTTAGGCCCAATCCCTTTTCCATTCACAACAAAAGGTAACCATCGGGTTTCGGGGTTTTCCAATCCCCGATGTCACAAACACTTGCTTCCTCGAATTCCCAATATCTGATATCCCGATGCACTCCCTTTGTGCTTTAGCCCCTCATAGCTATGCCCCTAGTCATGCGACCTGTTCTCATAAGACCGCAGCCTTACCTCCCTTCGGGGTTTTGGACTTTCTTATGCCGAAATGCATGGACACTTTGTCCACGGGATCCCTGATCCTCCGAAATCTGATATGCTCTGACTCCAGCTAGCCCTTTAGGCTAGACCCATGGTCCACACAACCTTGAAATATATGACTGCAGTTCTAATACCCATCAGGATTCGGGGACATCGAAGTGTATGGGACCTCTCATCCTCCGGATCCCTGATTTTTGTATTTTTTGATGTGACATCACTAGGGATCTCTTTCCACCTTAACACAATCAACGGTCATGATCATCTACTAAACCAACGGCTCTGGAGCTCCCTCGGGACTTCAGGGTTTCAAATACCGAAATGTATTTGTCTTTGGGACTCTCGATCTCTCGAATCCCAATCTCCCAGTATGAAGACAACTGGCCTCCCCCTTGATGGGCTCCTGACGTTATCGGAATTTCAAACTTCACGATTTTGAAATGCAAGTCCTCCTTGTCTCCGAGACTCACGAAATGCCGATCCCCAACTTTCTTCAGATTTCTGACATGTGTCCCTAGTCGATGGACGGTTTAGATTAACCCTAGGGTTTTTCCAATTACAAAACCAAAACGCTTACCTCCACAACCTCTGGTGTCTGGATCTCCGATGTTGGATGATCGCGACACGCATCCTTCCTGAGATCCATGGCTGAAATCCTCTCACGGTTTCGAGACTCAATGGACCTCAGACTTTTGGTCTCGAGACTCCTGATATGCCGATGGTTCTCGATTTCTGCCACCTGTCCCGATAGATGGATGGTTCTGATTTTTATCGGGGTTTTCACTATGGATTTCCCCAACCTCTTGTCCATAGGATTTCTGATTTCCCGAACTCCGACGCCTCGATATCCTGATGCCTTTCGGGACCTTCAATCACTTAATAGGTTTAAACCCTATGCAACTCCTGTCTGATCGGATGGTTAACGGACAATTGGGCAAGGATCCGATAGTTGACAATCCCCTGATCTTGAACTCCAGACACTACCATAACTTCCTCGTTTCTTTGGCAGATCTGACGGCTGGCACGATTTCGCTAATTCTCCCCACAGATTTCTGACCGTCAATTTCTTCCCTTTGATGATTCCACGAAGTGAACCAAGGGCTCTTCCTTGGACTTAACCGCCTACAGCACAAACTTCCAATGCCCCTCAATGTTTTCAAAGGCTTTACTCCTCCTGAGCTTTCTCTCAACTTCCAGATCTTAGAGAAGACCCTTGCATGCACTCCTTGCGGCAAAATCTTCACCACCTTCAAATGTTGAATATTTCGACTCTGCGCACACCTGCAGTAGCAGTCTTTTGATAGCTTTGCTCAGATACATAAATCTGAGACTCTCCTCGGCCTGCACACACCTTGCATGGTTCCTGTGCCCAACTGCACTTTGAGGGAATGAGAACAAAGCTAAACTATCTGAGCCCTTTGTCAATGCACTCCTTGCGGACAAATTCAACTACACTCCTTGCAGGAATCTTACTCAGACAGTGAAACAATTGAAACTCATTCTCCTTACTCTTCCTCTCTCAGATTTCAACCATTTAATAGGAAATCATTCATACATAGCATAAAATCAATTGCATGATAGAAAGAGTAAATCATTCATGAGCATAACATTTAAAGATGCATACACAGAGAATCTATGGGCACCATGAGTCTGAATCACAACTTCTTGTATAAATTCAGAACTTCTGTACATGGATTCTGCTACACAACTTTCTGCTTCCCTTCTCTACTCATAATTATGCTTTTATTACAATACACAATGAGGGTGTCTATATTCTGTTTCCCTCTCTCATTCTAAACTGTCTAATCTATGCATTAAATCTACCTACCAACTTGAATGCCTTCTACCTACTATGGATGAGAGCGGATTGCTCAAGGTCCTTTAAAGAAAATGAGTATGCCTCTACTTAATTATCACATTTAAGTTTGGTGCATCCATTCTTCTTCAAAAGTTTTTAAATAATTTAACATATGCTCAAAATGTGTGGCACTTTCCCCCATGCTCGCTTGATGTTGACGATGCTCCTACATCATAGTCCCTCACTTGAAAATTTTCATGGGATCCTGTCCATGAGCTCTCGCATGGTCTGCCCATGCTTCTAAATCTCTGCTTCATTATCCCAGCTGGCATCTTCAACTAAATGGCCCTTCCACTTGACCAAATATTCAAATTATTTCTTTCTTCTGGTCTTCTTACCAACCCTTTTGTCCATTATGCGCTCCATCTGCGGCGTCTCTGCAACTCGCATCTTCTTTTGCCACTGAACCTCTGACTATTCATCACTTGTTCCAGCTTCCTCAGCTTTGTATGGGTACAAATCTGAGACATTGAATATCAGAGAAATTCTGATCCCATCGGGTAATTCAATCTCATAAGCATTGTCTCCAAATTTCTTCAAGACCCTACATGAGCCGATTTTTTTATCTTTAGTTTGTTAGATGTCCCTCTTGTGAATCGTTCCTTTCTCAAATGTGCTAGAATCAAATCACCAACCTCAAACTGAAGTTGTCTTTGGTGTTGATCTGCTCTACGCTTATACTCCTCAGTTGAATTCTGCAAATGCTCCTTCACCTGGCTGTGAAGTTCCTTCATTGCTTCTGCAAAATCTTCTGCACTAGCACTTCTAGTCGCATTCTTTTCTGAATCTCTCAATTCAGAAATTCCCCTCGGCTGCATGCCATAAACAATCTGAAATGGACTCTGCCCTGTACTTTTGTTGATTGAATCATTGTAAGCAAACTCTGCCTGTGGTAATATGTGGTCCCACTGGCTGTGGTGTTCTGTCACCAGGCTTCTCAGCAAACATCCTAGACTTTTGTTCACCACTTTTGTCTATCCATCTGCCTGAGGATGATAAGATGAACTAAATGATAAGTTAGTTCCCAAATTTTTCCATAAGGTCCTCCAAAAGTGTCCTATGAACTTCATATCTCTATCTGAAACTATACTCCTTGGTAAGCCGTGAAGTCGAATGACTTCTTTGAAAAACAGATTCGCAATGTGAGTTGCGTCATTGGTTTTCTCACATGGGATAAAGTGTGCCATTTTGGAAAATCTATCCACCACCACAAAGATTGAATCAAAACCTCTTTGTGTTCTTGGCAACCCCAATATAAAATCCATGCTGACTGCATCCCACGACCTCTCAGGTATGGGCAATGGTTGATATAACCCCGCATTCTGTCTCCTTCCCTTCGAATGCTAGCAAATTCTGCATCTGTCCATGAATCTCTTGACATCTGCTCGCATTCTCGGCCAAAAATATGACTCATTCAGTTTTGCAAACGTCTTGTCATGACCAAAGTGTCCTACTAATCCTTCGCAGTGTTTCTCCTTCAGCAAATTCTCCCTCATGGAGCATTTTAGAATAAAAAGTTGATTACCTTTGAATAATAATCCCTCTTGGATCATGTATTCTACCCATTGGCTCCTGTCTCTGAGAACTGGATTCTCAGCTGCTTCATACACCTCTTGAAAATCTGGATCATTTGCGTACATGTCCCTGAGATCATCAAAACCCAGTGTTTTGACTTTGAACTACTGCAACAACAAATACTTCCTGCTCAAAGCATCAACAACTTTCTTAGCAGTACCAGAAATATGTTTAATCACAAAAGTGAAATTCTGCATAATTTCAACCCATTTAACATGTCTTTGATTCAACTTTCCCTGTTGAGTCACAAACTGCAGTGCATGATTGTCACTGTATAAGACAAACTCTTTGGGAATCAAGTAATTCCTCCATTTCTTTAATGCCTGTATAATAGCATAAAACTCCTTATCATAAGTGGAGTATTTCACTTTCGCTTCATTCAACTTCTCGCTGAAGTATGCTATCATCCCTTCTTCTCGACTCAAGACTGCCCCTATTGAAAATCCACTTGCATCGCATTTCACTTGAAATGTCTTCTGAAAATCAAGCAACACCAGGATTGGTTGTTCTGTAATCTTCCTCTTCAACAGATTAAAACTCTTCTCAGCCTCTGTTATCACTGAAATTTCGTCCGCATAGGGCAACAAGAACTCCACATCGTCAAAACAAGACTAGAGTCATTCATGGCATAAGATTAATTCCACAGCATTGCAAAAGGGTCAAAAACTATACAAAATGACCAAAAATTCGAAGGCGCTTTACAAAAACCGGGTGCACGCGCATATGCACGTAATAGCAACGTACAATGCGCACTTCAGCGCACGATGCACGGCTGTTGGGCCAAAAACCCACGTGCCTACTAAACGGTGCATTTATTAAACTGGTCGGCCTCCCAACCACTAATGGATCGGC
>JASDQU010014860.1:21119-38515 GCA_032191745.1 Picea mariana
TGTGTATTGTGAAGATTATGCTGGATATTTTATTGTTATTCTGTCATTTCTAGCATTTCGTTTCTGTTCTGCATATTTTATATATCTGGTATCTTGCATAGGTTGGCTTGTGATGAGACCCCCTATCCTTTGTGGGATAAGTTTATTACTTTACTTATATTTAATCTTTTTTATTTCCATTTTCTTTTTAGGTTATATCAAGGGAGGCTCATCTACTCCTTAAGAGTGAAGGATGGCATAAGAAGTGTAACAATGCCAAGTAAAAAATGTTCTTTAGAATCCTTATTATGATATGAAAGAAAATTATCATTCAATTATATGTATATATATAGGGGAAAGAAACAAATTATGGTGGTTAATGGTTTATGAACAATTTTTAAGATAATTCAGAGAAATTAATCCAAAAACAATTCGATAAGGTATGCTAGATAGTCCACACACAAAAATGACAAATCATTACTTATTATCATTAGAAGTGGTGTTGATGAAAATTAATTAGTGAAGGTCATACCTAAAGGAGTGGCTAACGTAATAATGCAATGCTTTTTCATCAGAAAAAAATCATTCCTTTGGGAGAAAGGAACGAAAATAAGGAAAAACCGTAGAAGGAACAACAATTGTTCCTTTCGAATGAACAATGCTATTGAAAAAGGAACAACAATCACGAAAAAGGGAACAATGGTTTTAACAAAGGGGATGACAGTCGTTACTTTCAAATGAACGAAAACTGTACGCAAAGGGAACATCAATATTATGAATGGAATGACAGTTCTTTCATTCAAATGAACGACAATAGTACGCAAAAGGAACAATAATCGTCTGAAGGGAAGGGCAGTTGTTTTTTTCAAATGAATGAAAATTGTACGCAAAAGGAACAATGATCACCTGAAGGGAACAAAAGTTGTTTCATTCAAATGAACGACAATGATGATGTTCAAATTTGCAACCATCTAGTTAAGTGATTGGAAACCTCCCACAAACATTTTTGTTTTAGCGAATCTAGGATTTATTAGTCATCAAATAAATTCATTTAATTTATATGGGTAGGTTTATTCAATAATTGAATTATTGGATGGTTTGTTAGTATCATGCATTCACTACAGTCGCCCGATTTTTGCTGCGGAACATAACATATTCATCTTTTGTGAAAACAAGGCTTATATTTACTGGGTTTTTTAAAGAACATAAAATAGTTCTAATTATATTCATTACAATCATCTTTTCTAGTTATTATTCTCTCAAGTGACTTTCCTAAAAAGTAAAAAGTAAAAACTCAATCAAATATGTAAAGAAATTTATATACAATATGTACAATGCTGATAAATATCATCATTTTATGAAGTTGAAGCTATTGGGTTACCTTCCCAGCCGGCTAAAATCTGAACAGTAGGGTCCTTACTTACTTCTTGGCAAAAGGATTCTTTTGAAAGTGATTGATGGTAGAGTCATAACTGATGTCCATTTACCAGAAAAGGAGAACTAGAACCGTCGATGTTAACTAAGGTGATAGTGTCGTTATCATGAACTTCATTGATTTCATACAGTTCAAGCCACCTTGTCTGTAATTTTCCATGAAAATCCTGAAACCTAGAATCATAGAGAAGTGCCCAATCACTTTTCTAGAATGATTTCTTCTTGATATGTTTATTGTGCTAGCTATCTCTCTGCTGCTGAATATCAATTGTGCGTTGTTGGGCAAACATGCATGCTTCATCTAACTCATTGAGCTGTTGTAGGCATTGTTTATGTGCCTCTGTAAGATCTATTCCAATTTCCTAGGCCATCCTCAGAGTCTTGATCTCAAATTTTATTGGAAATATGGGTTCTTTTCCATAGACTAGATGATAAGGAGAGTATCCAATAGTGTTATGCCATGTCGTGTGATGGCCCCATAAAGAATTTGAAAGATCGACTGCCCAATTCTAACAGTTTGTTTAGACCGTTTTTGTCAAAATTGGCTTCAATACTTTATTGGTACTTTCTACTTGTTCGTTTTCCTGTGGGTGGTAGGGGGAAGTAAGTATGTGTTTAATATGATAATTTTGCAAGGTAGCCATGATTCTATGGGCTATAAATTGTGACCCTCCATCAATGATTACTTCCCTGGGTAATCCATAGCATACAAATAATTCAAAGAGAAACTTAATGACTACTTCCTCCGTTGCATTTGACAAGGCTACTGCCTCTACCCATTTGGTCATATAGTCTGTTGCAACTAGAATATAAGCCTTCTGATTTGATTTTGGGTTGAAGGGGCCAAAAAAATCCAATGCCCATATTTCGAAAGGTTCTGCGACTATTTTTTCTTGCAAGGGCATTTCATCATCTTGGTCAGGTCGACCCATCCTTTGACATCTATTGCAGGCCTAGACATACTTCTTTGCATCTTTAAATACTGAGGGCCAATAGTAGCCCATCTGTAAAATATTATTCCCAGTTCTACATTATACAAAGTGTCTTCCATAGGGCTCATCATGACTTTCTTTCAAAACATCATAAATTTCATCATACCTTACATATCTTCGGAATAGATATCCACCAATCTAGGTGAACCATGCACTGTGTTGGATGATCAGTCTCATTTCTCTTGATGATAAGTGTGTTGGTAGTTTCCCAGCTTCTAGGTGATTCGCCACATCATCATACCAAGGCATCTTAATAGTGACGAAGAACATGTGTTCATATAGAAATTGGTCTTCAATTGTCAAAGAATCATTGTTTTGGGTATGCGAGACAAGAAATATGCAACAAGATTCTCTCTTCCAGGCTGATCCTTGATGGATATGTTGAATTCCTACAATAGTAATAACCACCCAGTAACCTGTCCATTAGTAATCAGTTTATTAGATAAATATTTAACAGAAGAATGATTAGTATACAGTATAACTGGATAGCTTGTTATATAGTGGCATAATTTATTAATAGCATGTATAACGACTAAAAATTATTATTTTGTTGTTGTATAATTTAATTCAGTGGGAGAAATAGTTTTGCTAATAAAATAAATAGCATAAGGTTTCTTGTCTTCTTCCTGTCAAAGGACAGTGCCTATGGCAATATCTAATGCATCTGTAGAAATATGAAATGGAAATTTCCAATTTTGTCCTCTCAACACTGGTGTTGTTGAGACCAACCTTTTGAGTTCTGCAAACGCAACATCACACCTGTCAGACCACTAAAATTCTGCATTACCGGTTAAAGCATGTAAAGATGTAGTTGTTCTTGAAATTTTTTCTATGAATCTGCGGTAGTATCCTGCAGCGCCAAGGAAACTACGTACCTCAATCTGTGTACAAGGTGTAGGCAGATTAAGGATTACCTCTATTTTTGTTGGGTCTACCTTGATTCCATGTGAAAAAACATAGTGTCCTACTAACACACCTTCAGTCATCATCATATGAAATTTCTCATGACTCAAACATAGCCTAGTAGCAATGCATCATTCCAATACCTTCCCCAAATTGATTAGAGCTTGATCAAAATCAATGCCATAAGGAGTGAAATCGTCCATGTAAACTTCAAGTCCTTCATTAATAAAATAAAAACATATGCTCAAAATTTCTCTCTAGAATGTAGTTGGAGCATTAGATAATCCGAAGGGAAATACTCTATATGTGAAGGTACCCTAGGAACATGTAAATGTAGTTTTATCCTGGTCTTCTGGAGCAATCTGGATCTGATTATAACCACTAAAACCATCTAGGAAGGAAAAAATTGCTTCCTTGCTAAAGTGTCAAGGACTTGGTCAATAAAAGGTAAGGGGAAGTGGTCCTTTTGGATAGCTTTATTGAGTTCTTTGTAGTCTACAAAAATTCTCCATTTCCCATTCTTCTTGGGGATGATTACTAGTGGGGAAACCCACCGACTATGTGAAATAGAATATATAAAATCTACATCCAACAGTTACTATAAATCTTCTTTAACAACATCCCTTAGATGAGGGTTCAATCTTCTTTGGGGATGTCGGATGGGTTAGGCATATTTATCAATATAGATATGATGTGTACAAAGTTGTGTATCGATGCCCTTCATGTTGGGATACTCCCAAGCAAAATCCTGTTGATATTTAGAAAGGATCTTAATCAATTTTTGTTGTTGTTGTTCATTCAAATTAGCATTAATATTAAGAAACCTTCCCAGTGCAATTTCAACTGATATGTTGTTATCAACAAAAGTAGTGGGAATCTATTGCTCCATCAATTATTCCAAAGGATCTCCCTATGCTTCATTATCTAAAACATCTTTTATCATTTGACATGTTGGGTTGATTATAATGGTTGGGTTGCTAATGAAGATACTGATCACATCATATTCTAGTTGGTTTTTTAGTCTAAGAGATTCTTCCAATGTGAGAGGAGATCATATATTCTTTTCTGGATATCTAGGTGGTGGAAACTGTTGATGTATGATAGACGAACTTGGTTTAGTTGGAGGATAGAGGATGAGGTTCTTTGTAGCACTTCCTCTAGCAATAGTCATGTTTCCTGTGTGACATCCTATGTATGCATCTATTGTTGTGAACCATGGTCTTCCCAATATCAATGGGTGTCCATCGATTCCACTTCTTGGGTTGATAATGAGGAAATCAGTCGAGTATTCCCAAGAATCGACCGAAATTGCTATATCTTTTAATGTGTTGATTGGTTTAACCACTAATCTATCAACCAATTGTAACATAATTGAATTTGGTTTGAAGGAGGTTAAACCCAAGGTGTTACAGGTCTCGATGTTCAAGATATTAATGGCTACCCCCAAATACACTAGTGTATTTGGAAAAAAACAACCCTAAATATGCACTGTTACTATGGGATTCCCTAGGTCTTCATAATTGATCGTCTCCTTCTTTCCTAGAATAAGATCAGACAAGGCTCCTACCACGTGAAAAATTAATCGATTTTTAGTTTTCTTGACATGCTTCTTCCCACATAATTCCTTAATTGTCTTTGCATAAATTGGGATGTCTTCCAATGATCAAAATCTAGACCAGGGGGCAAAAATTTGCTCAATTTTCAAAGTACTCGAATTGTGACGAAACAGGTGCCATTGTGTCTGTCTCGTCTTCCTGATTCCAGTGGTATATTTACTTTCGCAAACAAAGTCCGTATGAAGGAGTTATCGCAATCTGTTCGCCGAGCCAAGTAGGGAAAATTTTTGATGCTGACTATACATGTCCGTACAGTCCGTACAGGACACGTGTTAGGTCCGTACATGTCCATACAGGACATGTGGTGGCTCCAGGGTGTGACACATGTCATGCATTTTGGAATTTTCAGTGTACGATTGACCAATTCGGAGGTGACATGTGTCACCACTGGATGGGTGACACGTGGCACATGATGACGTCAGCATCCACGTGTCGGATGATGTCAGCATCATGCGTGGCACTGACATGGCAGAGATGATGTGGCACATGATGATTTCATCATCCTACATGGCCCAAGATGATGTGGCAGGCCGTACATTCTGTACGATGATGTGGTAGCTGAGTTGGCAGTGTTGATGTGGCAGTCGACGTGGCAATCGTTGATTGGTTGTCAGTTGTTGAGTTATATTGTGACACGTGGCATCTAGTTGGGCAAATGTTAGGGTGCCACATGGCCTAATCAAGGGCTGCCATGTGGCACCCGTTTATTGGCTAAGGTTCTATTGTTTTATTGTTCAAAAATTTTGATAGTCCACCGGATTGGAACCGTGGACCTCTCCATCGAAAAGTCTTAACAAAGCTAGCCCGACCATTACACCACACGTTTGTTTCTTGTTATAATAGTGGGAAACATTGTATTTGTGTTTAACATTTTGTAATGTGAGCGGGGGGTCAGGCCGGGGCTAAGCCCCGGCCCGTGGTCGTTTTTTTTTACATATGACTGGACCATATGTGTTGTTGCCCGACCGATTGGCGCGCGCGCATATTATTGCATTGTGTGTTATATATAAACCAATGTTAAACCATATGTATTGTTTGCACGCGGGAGTGGTAACATATAATGTGTGGGGTTTTGGAACTATAACCCGTGTGTATTTTTTTTTAACTAATGGTTTAATTGCGCGCGGTTTCAAACAGTTGGCATGGTTTTTAAAATCGTTGGCCCTTTCTTTTTTAGCCCGAGGTCGTATGACCATATGCTCAAGTGCTAGGCGGTTGGGGGCTGGTGGCACCCTAACCGTCCTACAGTTTGGACCTTTATTCGGAACCGCTCGGTGTCAGGTTTAAACGCATATTTTGGAGCGTGTTCTAGGTTCAAGCACACAGAGGTGCATTTTGGCGAACCAATTCCAGCAAAGTTGAAGGAGGAAGATGGAGGAGGCCTAACTTCTTCATCGTTTGGCCATTTGAGGTGCCGTAAAAGCCCAGCCAGGGGTTTTTGGACGTGCTGGATCCATTGGTGTAGTTTTCACATCCTTTTGAAGACTTCTTCAGCAAGCTTTTCACCATTGAAGTTTCAGCAAGCTTCAGGAAGTTTGAAGCCCTCTTTGATGGAGGACATGGTTTGGNAATAATCATTTTTGGCTAATCGATATGCTCTGAACACATTGGGACAGGTTTCAGAGGCCGTTGAGGACTTTTATAGGTGTTGTTTCCAAAGAGAAGCTCAAGGAAGCTTATGGCCACATGTAGAAGAGGTCATGCCCGGATGAGCCATGATCCGTTTTCAGAGTTGTATTAGTCATTTTTGGGGTTTTTATGTTTTCTGATCTCAATGGTGTAGTTTGTTTTTCCATTTGAGTTGAGCATCATCTTGTAAAAGAAATTTTGACTAATTAATCCCAGAGAGCCAAGTCCATTATGGAGGCTCAAGGAGATGTAGCCCGTAGGGGGGTGAACTCCTTTATCATGTTGTGATTGTTCTGAGTTTGATGGTTTGTTTGCTGCAAGTTGTGTTGCTGTGTATTTAATGCAAGTACATATATAACCATTTAAAAGAACATTTTCTCACACATAATCATTTACAAGAAGAAGCATGAACTTAACACATAAGTTTACATTGCATATTTATACACATGAAGCAAGGTCCTGTAAAGTTTATTTTAATGAAGTAGGGGTGCTTGCATAGCATAACAAGTTAGCCTTCTATTTTTAGATCATCCAAAGCTTGCAGGAGTGGAATCTCAACATAGATATTCTTTAGTTCCCCTACAATATCTAAGTTAGGATATACAATTGGTTTTTCTATCATCATCCTTTCGAGAAATGGGGGAGGAGGAATCACGTCCTCATCAAGATTATGTTTCTCGAATTTGTTTCCCCCCTGCTCTACTTCTTCTATTATGACCACAGTCAAGGGTGTTATTGCTGGTTGTGTATTACTTCCATTCTCCTGATCTTGGTGAATGTTACTTTCTTCAGGATAAATTATGCACCCTGACCACAACTGGAGTTTGTTGCACCCTACAGAATTGATTTCCCCTTCCAAATTCTCAATAATTTGCACAAGTTGGGCTGGTCTATTATTAGGATTTGGGTTGGGTTGAGCTGGTAATTGAGGGTGTATTTGAGGTTGAGGGTTATGGGGTAACTGGAGTGGATCTTGCAAAGTGGGTTGAGCTTGACGAGCCATCTCCATGGGTTGATTGGTCATCCCCATGGGGCACTGCCAGTTCTGATTCCAATTGGGGCCTTGGGCAGTTGTGTTAGTCCACTGTGAAGGATATGGATTATTATTTGAATTCTGCCATGATGGGGTTGGTTATTATGAGTTAGGCCAGGTGGAATTTGCAGTTGGTTGATTTGGCTAGGTGGGATTAGCAGCTAATTTATTTGGACATGGTGCAGTAGGATATTGTTGGGATTGCTAGGTGGGGTTAAAAAATGATTTTCCTTGCCATGTGTTCCCAGAATTATGTTGTTGACCATACTGCCCAAAAAATAAAGAGGAATAATCTTGTAGCATACTTAGGGGAACGAGCCTACCATTGGTGACGCTGAGCCATCAAATATACTGGTTTTGTTTCCTCTTTCGCTTCTTTAAAGACAAATTTTATCCCTGGGATTGATGGACATTGCTTTCTTGCATGGTCCTTGGCACAAACCCTAACCACATCCAAAGGACATTCCCTCAGACCATGTTTCTTTCTACATCGGTGGAAAAATATGGCCAAGGGCTACTCTGCTTCTACTTGTTTCTGTTTAGCCTGCAAAACATCCAATTGTGTAGTCAGAGTACTCAAAATGTCAGTTTTGAAATTCTCTAACAGATTACCAACTTCTTCTCGGGTGACACCCCCACTAGTAATGTTTCTATTTCTTGTGAGGAGGGCTCGCATTCTTGATCTGGTTCATGTACTTCCATGTGAACACCTAATGCATAATTGGATAATGTCATCATAAGTTTCTTGATAAATATCACCTTTCCCCATTAAATTCAATGTTTCTACCCATTCATCCTTCATACCTTTTATTAGCGTGGCTTTAATCACCTCACCTGGTAGTGTACCATAAGGTGATATTTGCAAATTATATTGAAACCTTTCAACATATTCTTCTAGTGTCTCATTTTCTTTTGTAGTCATTTGAAATATTTCATCTTTTAGATATCTGGTTCTACATTAATCATTATATTTCATCAGGAAGGCTTGTTTCATTTCATCCCATGAATTTATAGTTCCTCCTCCTAATCCCATAAACCAACGCAAAGATGCTCCTTTCAAAGTGGAAGGGAACAACTTCAGTTTATGGGGTTCAGAGGTGTAGTCATAACCTCTACATAGGACGTCAAATTCGAATAAGAATGCATCAAGGTCCTTTGAGATCAATCCATGAAAGGTTGGAAGATTCTGTAATGGGATGGATTTCATTGGGGCATTGGAAACCAAATCGACTATAGGATATTCCAAAGTGGAAGTCTAGGTTCGCGATTGATTTGGTTGTGCCATTTGGTCGAAAATATACCAATAATATTCAGGGATTTCTTGGCCCAAGTGTTCTATTTGAGGTGGTTAATTGTTTGTTCCTTTAGGGAATTTAATCACACTACCTCTCTCTAGAATTTTAGGTGTACCTTATCCTATAAGAATCACAGGAGATCTAGAATCATGTGGTGGTGATGGGCTTTTTTTAGCAACCCTACTGGTCTCCCCTTCGCCTTCTTCTAGATTACAATAATTTCCCTCTTCTAAAGGGATGAGAGGTGGAATGTCTGTATTTTGATAACTTTTTTCAATCCTTTCAGTTCTGCTATGAACCTCAGCATGGGATGCAGTTGGTGAATTTTTTGCTTGAGGGATTCAGGTAGAACCTTTCTGGGGTCCAACCAGGGCTTGAGATTCATCTTTTCAGATGATTCCATCTATGAAAGTGCTTCTTCCAGGGGGCATAGGGCCTTGGGATTTTGTATTTCTTGGTGGGGGATTTGGTTTTTAAGGTTATTTCTTCTTATTCATACACCACACAAAATTATAAGTACCTATATGACCTCTATGCATCAGCTGAATGTAGGCACTAGCACAAGCATTTTACTTATTTCCTACGTAGGTTCTTACCTTCCGTTTTCAATACCTCATCCTTCAGAGATACAACCTATGCTATCTTTGATATTCTCCCTAACGATGACGCCAAAATGTTCGTCTCTAAAGATGTCCTAAAACAACCTTATCTTAACATTAATTTATCAACCGTGGATTTTTCTTTTATTTCAAGAATATCAGCAAAGTCTATGCAGATAGATGAAGAGGTTAAAATCGTGTAGTTAAAGAAAATATGAGTTTATCAACAATCAAGTTCCTCACACATTCATTAAAACTCTGAAACTAATATTTCTACTCAACAAAATTATAATCTAATCTATAACATGTTGTGAAGTAAATGCATTAACTAAATTGCTTAATTTATCTAATTAAGAGACAGTAATTGAATCTATGAAAATGCTTAATAAAATGATATACCAATGATTATTTAACCTGCTGGAAAGAAACAACTAAGTACTGTAAATTGAGAAGGAACAACAAATGTAACTTTCAACGAAAGGAACAACATATACTAATTTAGGAGAAAGAAACAAAAAATGCTAACTTAATAAAAGGGACAAAGTATGTGAAAATGAGAGGAACTGTCGATCAACAAACTACAATAGTGGGAAATGGAACAACAATCGATGGCATTCAAATGAAACATCTGTCCACTGTAATCAAATAGCATAACTTAATTTATGAAAACATCAACACGCTCACACATTTATTTTAACTGTTGTAAAGAGATTTAAATCACATAACTTAAATCAAATCGATAAAATTACATATTGAGACAATAACTCCTTCAGACTTGGCCCTCGGTCTTCAGAAGCACTATTGCTAGAAACTCAGTATGCAAAAATGGTAAAAATTCTCAAAGATTCTATTAATTCCATAACTGGTACAACATTTACAAAAGATTGCTTGTACAGAGCAATTCAGAGATCCGAATGCTTGGATAAATTTATTAGATGTCTCTATGGTTCATTACCCTCTATATATTACAATAATATGGGTAAATTAAGCTATCCTGAGGATCGTGATATCCTCAGGATTGATTTTACTATTTATAAAGATTACAAAATAGAGAATCAATCTTCCTCAAAACGGCTTTGCACCTAATTTCTTCAACCTCCAATAGTCTACGCATCTTCAAAATCTCCCTAGCTATATTGAGTTTAACAATATTTTTCCATTCCTGCAATAAAACCAAACAATTCAAACGAAATTCAGAAATTACCTAATGTTACTTAATAATATTTCTAGAAGACTTTTTGATCATTTATTTCCTAATTATCTCTAATTAATGGAAAAGTCAATCAAGGTCATATCATAAACCATGGTGATAAGGAGGATATTTTTACCTTTTTCTCAACTCAACAGCATGGTCAATTGATTGATTTGAGAAATGAAATGGGCATAAAATCCCTGCCACTTGTGTTGTAATAGTTAGATGGTTAAATCATCATTCTTTTATGGTCGATCGGGAATATGCCTCTTTGTTTTATGCTCTAGGTTGTGTGTTTCCTACATCATGATATAGGTTGGAATAAGGGTTGTTGTTGTTGTGTGTTTTAATTTCCATTCAGGAGTATTGCAATTTAAAATTGTGATAAAATTGTGATAGTTGTGGCATGGTTGTCCACCGTATATGTTATGGATATCGTTTGGTTACACCATTAGATATGGGCACGGGTTTTATAACAATATGGTTTTGTTGCAATTTGATTATTAAATTGATTAGAGAAATGGAATCGAGCATGATTTTTGTGTCTGTGTTTGATTTGAGGAAATAATTCATGGGTAGTGGTTGATGTTTTGATGGAACAGAGTGGAAACAAGTGATTGTGTGTTCATTTAGATTTTTTTTTAAATATTAAATGGGACAAATGGGAAGAAACAAAACTCTTATACATGTTGTTTTGGAAGGCATATTATTTTGAGTTTTGATGACACTGTGTTAAAAATTTAATTGCAAGTAGTGAACAAGTTAATACACACATAAATGATTAAATTATACACAGTAGTTGTTTAATTGATCACAGTGACTATTTGGTTAGTGTTGGACCTTTTGATTTTAATATAGAATGGTATTATGGAATTACTTAATTAAGTTTTCGAATAGTAACCGCTATCTTCCCCTACCATTATTTCACTTTTCGCTAATCACAATCCCCTCCCCTTCCCATATTCATTACTCACTCCCTGTTCCTAAAATTTAATTACGGTTAAGAAGAGCTTTGTATTGTGATAGTTTGGGATCACAAGGATGGATTACAATGATATGTTCTTTGGTTTACATTTTTGTTGATTGTTGTTGTCAGTGAGCAGTAACGATGTTCTTTTTCCCCTCATTTTAACATTTTTCTCTTAATAAAAACCCCTTGCATATCCCATAGCCTTTGTTCACCTCATTCTCATTGACAATGGTTAAACAATTTGTATGGATTGGATTGCATGAGTCTAATATGTTGTTGAGCCAAAAGTTATTTCATATTTTAAAAGAGTTGTCATGTATTGCTGTTAAATAAATTATTTGCTAATCAAGTATGCATACATGAATGAGACTTTTCAGCCGAGGTAGCCATGGTGGAGGCAACTAAGGAAGAGGTAATTGGAACAAGGGCCCTAGGAGGCCAATATTCTCCATTCACTTTGATGCCAACTCGCAAGAGCTTGGCCAGCTATTTCAGGCTAGATTTTTCAATTCGATTGGGCAAGGAGTGGTCCAACCTAGGCATGAAAGGCCACCCTTCCAAGCTCCACAATCCCATGGTATTCCCATGCCTCCTCATGTCTCATTTCAACCCAAGGTTCCCGAAAACAACGGATGGCAAGAGATCGTCCACCCAATAGTCTCCCAACATCGTGGCTGGCCAAATTTTTATTTACCTACTCCCCCGCCTATCAATAAAATTTTCCAAGATTCCCCTTCCCACTCACCAGTTCAATCTTCCCATGCAAGTAAAAGGTTGAAAATTGAGGCCCACCATGACCTTGACAAAGGAAAAGCCATTGTTTCCCCTTCCTCACCCTCCAATGGCTCTGATAAATCTGTGTCCTCCCGGATGCATTTGAGGGACGATTGTTCTCATTTGATCAATGTGATTAGGCCTAAAGGCTCATTACAGCCAAAGGAAAATTAAGAGATATCAAAAGGTGACAACAACAACAAGGGAAAGATCGCATCTCAGAGTGGAAAATATGGGTTTTAATTTTTATTTAATTTATTGTTGATGACAGTTGACTTCAGAAATTTTGGACAACATGTTATTTTTTGGATATATGAGTAATATATTTTGGAAATAATTTCAAAAATCATTGGATAAGTTTTCAAATATGAATGTGATGATGGGAGTCACAAGGAGGGATGTTTGGTTTAATTAACTGGTTTTGTTATTATTTTTAAAAGCTAAAGGGAGTCACAAGGGGTCCCACCTACGAGTTATTATTTATTTAAAAACCCTTATTATGATTTATTACTTTTTCCCATAACTAAAAAGTTGGTTGAGTTTTTAGTTAAATTAACTAACGAAGTAGTTCAACTACTTCAACAAATTCTAATTTGATTAAAGGAAAAAGGAAAGGGAGGAACAAGAGGGAGAATAGAAGGAGAAGCATACCAAGGTTTTCTCTTTGAGTTTGTGTTGAGATAGTTTAGTTTTCATTCATTCCTTAATTTATCGCAAGCCTAATCATTTTTTATGATAGCAGGTTATTATTGTTGACAGCAAGATTCAGGGCTGAATCACATCATTCACACACTTGTTTTTCAGAGGTGTTGATATATCTTTGATAGTTTGTGTAGACTTGTTTGTTTGTGAATTAGTTTTCATGACTGACAAAGGCTATTGTGCAGAGTCGAGTGAGCAGAAATCTGTGGCAAGTTGATTCAGCGTTTAGAGTTCATTTTTTCATTTTCTGTCAGAGGTCTTTTTGTATGTTTCATCGGGGATGTCTAAGTTTGACTTTGGTCCAAAACTTCTTCACGAAATTTTGTAAAGAGAATGGCTCGTTGATGAATTGGAATGAAATAAAGGATTGCTTTATATCTCATCTGTCTTTATTATTGACTTGGTGTGTTTAACTCTACCTCTATATTTATTTCAGCATTTGTTATGTTAAGAAAAACACATAAATTATGAATTTTTCAACAAGATTTTATTTATAAAAACCATCCTAAGCACTTGTAATCAATACTTGTGAGTTAGGATATTAATTTTGATGGCTATAAATGTAGGGCTATATTCCCATCTATTTTTATTTAGCCAAGAAGAATCTAAAAATTCTTGAGTAAGATGAATTCATAGCTTTTCCTCAACATTGGTTTGTTTCTATCGTTGATGGGAAATTTTGATTACCCACCACCTTCTGGTGATGTCAACCTTATATCGGTTGTTCTCGACCAACCTAGGGCTGCAATTTTTCAAGTATTGTCATTTTGAACGACTTACTTTAACGATCTGTGGACTCTACCTTCCCCATCAGATTCGATGGAGGGGATAGGGCATCCTGGCATGGCCATGCCCTTCTCTGTGGCTAAGGTTTCATGCAATATTGATCAGAAAACTTTAGCCAACCCTGATCTGACTCCCCCGCAGGAGTTAGATCTAGTTATTGAACCTGTTTGGGCTCAAGGTTCTCTTGCCACTAATGATCCTTTAGACCTGGTATTTCCCTCTGATGAGGCAATTATCAAGGCATTGATTGGTCTTGATAGACCTTGGGATGATCTACATCATAGATATTACTTCCTTCATGAGTTAAGGAGAATAGAGGTGGGAGAATTTGTTTCGACCATGAATGGAGATAAGTATAGTCCTATTAATCGTCTGGCTACACATGCAGTTTATGTCGAGGGTAATATGGTGAGTATCGCTACAAATATTCCAATAGATATCTCCAAAACCCCTGGTGTTTTAGAGAATGTTTTTGTCATAGCAAATTTCTCCCCTAAAGAGATTTGAACTTATACTGAGTTATTTAAGGAATTCTGAGATGTTTTTTCCTGGTCTTACGAGGAAATGCTACGCATAGACCCAAGAATTTTCAAGCATGAAATAACGATGTATCCTAATGCCAATTCGGTCCAACAAAAGCTTCATCCGGTGAATCCTTAAAAAGAGACAGAAATTAAGGTAGAAGTAGAAAAACTGCTCAAAGTTAGTTTTATCTAACCCATGCAGTTGATGGAATGGGTGTCAAACCCAGTTCTGATTAACAAGAAACATGGTACAATTCACGTGTGCATGGAATTCCATGATTTGAATAAGGCCTGTCTGAAAGATAATTTTCCCACCCTGTTCATTGATCAGATTGTCGATAAGTGCACAGGGTGCGAGGTCTTTTCATTGACGCATGGTTTCTTGGGATATAAACAGATTCAGATCAAACCTGAGGACCAACATAAAACAACTTTTATTTATCTTTGGGGCACGTTCGTGTATTGTAAGATGCCTTTTGGCCTAAATAATATTGGAGACACTTTCAATAGGCCATGTCATTTTCTTTTCAGGACCTTAACATATAGTCGAGGCATATCTTGATGATCTAGCATCACACTCTCGCAAGAGATTTGATCATCCCACTCATCTTCGACTAATCTTTGAATGGTGTCGATACTATCGAATTCTCTTGAATCCCAACAAGTGTAGCTTCTTTTTGACGTCAGGTCATCTCTTAGGTTTTATTGTTTCGACAATGGGGATCACAGTCGATATTCTCAAGGTTGAGGTGATAGTTCAATTGCCTCCCCCATGCACAATACCCCAGCTTCAAAGCTTACAGGTGAAAGTGAACTTTCTTCAGCATTTTGTCATGAATTACACCGAGATCACCAAAGGTTTTATTCATCTCTTGAAAAAGGGAGTCCCATTTGGTTGGGATGAAGCTGCTCAACACTCCATTGAAGCATTGAAACACACCTTGACATCTTCCCTACTATTCCGACCTCCCGATTATAATAGAGACTTCTTGTTGTACTTGGTTGCTGCAGAGAAAACCATCGGCATGGTCTTGGTTCAAGAAAATGATCTGCTTAAAGAAAATGTTATATATTATTGTAGTCGAGACCTGGTTGGGTCGTAACTCAACTATTCTCATGTTGAGAAGATTCCTTTGGCAGCAGTGCATGTTGTCCAACGGTTTCGTCACTACATTTTTCTTCGCAAGACCATTTTCATTGTCGTTGTGAACCCTTTCCAATATGTTTTAACATGACGGTTCATTGGCAAAAAAATCAGTAGATGGATTGTAATCTTCTAGGAATTTGACTTGGATTTTGTTTCTGTGAAATCCAAGAAGTAGTTAGTATTTTCCAAACTTATTTCATAACTTTCATTCAAGTATAGTGATATCATGCCCAATGAATCTCCTATAAAAGGAGATATTTTTATAATCACATCTTTGGACCCCTAGTATGGAGATATACTAGTCTATCTCTAGACTTTGAAGTGCCCCGCTTATGCTTCCTATGATAAGCATCGATGAATTCGCCATCAAGAATGAAATTATCTCATACTCGATGACACTTTGTATCATCGAGGTGTAGATTGCATTCTTCACCGGTGCCTTATTCATGAAGAAGAAAATCTTGTTTTGAACGACTCTCACACTGGAGCATGTGGCAGTCATTTTTCTGGGTTGGAAAAAACCCAAAAGATTCTACGTGTGGGTTAATTCTGGCCCTCATTAATAAAGGATTGTGTTGAGGTGGTAAAGAAGTGCCACCTGTGTTAGATATTCTATTAGAAGATGCGAATACATCTTACTCCCATGTTTATGGTCATTGTTGTTGATCCTTTCACCAAGTGGGGGATTCATTTCACTACATGTTACCCAGCCTCAACTAGGGGGCATCATTACATCATCGTAGCAGTATACTACTTCAGAAAGTGGGTTGAGGCTATGATAATGTTGAAAAATGATGGAGAAACTAAAACTCTTTTCATTTTTAATTAGATAGTAGCAAGGTTCGACATCTCGAAGGAGATTGTCACTGACCATGCCAGTCACTTCCAAAAAAACATGATGACCAAGTTAACGTCAAATCTTGGGTTTAGGAAAGAAAATTTGTCACCTTATTACCCGCAAGAGAATGGTCAGGTTGAAGATGTGAATAAGTCTCTGAAGACTATTCTTCGGTAGACGATCAATTCTGCCAAGTCAAATTGGCATTTGATGTTGTACTCAACATTGTGGACCTACCAAACATCTATGAAGACTACCCCCATTTTTCACCTTTTAAACTCATAGACAGGATGGAAGCAGTCTTTCCTATTGAGTGTCAAATTCCTTCTTTAAATTTGGTAGTGGAATTACTGTCGAAAACTTCACCGCTTGAGGAATGCCTACTATATCTCAAGAAACTCGATGAACAATGTCGTGATGTAGCCTCGACCAATGAGAATCATAATCGATGATTCAAGTGGAAGTACGATCGATCCATTCATCCTCGGATTTTCTCTAAAGGATATCTTGTCCTAGTGTATGATCAAGACAAATATCCCCTAGGGACAGGCAATTTCAAACCCATGTAGTTCAGACCGTTCATTATGAAAGAGTGTTATCCACAATTTTGGTCATTGAGATGATGACATGATAATGATATGATGATAGGATATCAAACTCTTCAATAAGAACATTTCTATGAGAAAGGTTACACTTATCAGCTTCCAGAAATCATATTTTAAAGATAGTTCGCAGGCTGCATATATACTCTCCTGCGAGAATGATAAATTCTCGCATGCTGCATACAGTTGGGGTGCGAACTTATCGCACTGTGCTCAAGGCCAGGGTGCGAACTTGTTTTTAAATAAGGAAAATGGATAAGTTCTCGATCCTTCTAGAAGGAATCTTCTAGAAGGATGAGTTGGCTTTCGAATGGTTGGCAAAGTACTGACTTTCCAGATATCTTGGGATCATTCCCTATCTAAGTAACTAATCAATCTTCT
>JASDQU010014860.1:150129-177199 GCA_032191745.1 Picea mariana
ATGTAGCTACCAAAACCCTAATCCCTTAATCCAGAACTACTTTAGAAAAATGCTAAAAATAGCATAATCTGATATAATAGCAAAAACCGCCCAAAAAAGAATTTTTCGGATGCTACGCGTAACCAGGGGGGGCAATCCTGGCCCTCTAGGACCCCCCCCAAAAGCACCCAACGCACCTAACACAAAGTGCGAAGGAAGTTGGGATTTTCAAACGAGGTTGTCGAATTTTTTGCACCCACACAGACATGCAAAGAATATAACACATACCCAACACAAAATTTTAATTTTCATAGCTTTTAGGAACGATTTTTCAAAGACTTCCCTAAAAACCCTTAAAAAACTTTTAGAGATGTTTTTGGCAAGACCAAAACAAACCTAAACCATTTCTAAAAGGGTAAAAGGTTGTAGTGACCTGATATTTCACATTGCCAACCATGTGAATCTTGCTCCAATGGAGATGCTTCTGCATAGCTCTTCCAGTTGTGGGATAGTAGACGAATCTTAGGAGGAGATAGAGACTACCAATTAGGTGGAAGTCAGAGTTGGGTCTAAACGAGTTTTTATTTTAGTTCTAGTTTATATATATAAACTCACATGACAAAGATTCCCATTGCAGGGCATTTGTAGTGGCCAAGGGTGTCACATATGGCTCGTGATATCCATAGAAAAATGTTATGGACATGTGAAAGACCCTAAGTATTGATTTGTACAGGAAGGAAGTGGTTTTTTAAAGAGGATATTGTTTTGATATGCATTCATGTATTCAATGTTTTTTCATTAAAGATGACTTATGAGGGAAGGTTTTCTATAAATTGCCTAGGATAACCTTATTTTTTAGTTTATTTAGAGTTGTTTATTTTGAAACTTCCCTTAAAAGTTTGACCCTACATTTTCCTAGTACATTTGGAAGTAGCTTCTAAAATTCACCCTTAAAAGTTGAACTCTCGTTACTTTTAAGGGTGGTTTTACAAAATTGTCACCAAAATAGGACTTTTGGAGGTAGTTTCTTACAATCTGCCTCCAAAAATTCAATTCTCATGACATTTAGGGGTGGTTTGAAATAAATCACCCCCAACAATAATGAGAATTTATTTTTTGGAGGTAGTTTGTGAAAAATTACCTCCAAAACTTCCATTATCATGACTTTTAGGGGCGATTTTTAAAAAAACACCCTACAAAATATATTTAGGGGTGATGTTTTGAAAACCACCCCTAAAAGTCATGAGAATTGGAGTTTTTGAGGCAATTTGTAAAAAACCACCTCCAAAAATTCACTTCTCATGACTTTTAGAGGTGGTTTTTAAAATAACACCCCTAAAAATAGATTTAGGGGTGGTGTTTTGAAAAGCACCCATAAAATTCATGAGAATTTAAGCTTTGTAGTTGGTTTGTAAAAATCCACCTCCAAAAATTCAATTTTTGTAACACACCCAACCCCTAAGCACCCTTTTTAGGGATGGGGCATTAAAATTTTGCTTACTCTAATCATCTCTAATAATCTCTCTGAGGTCATCCTCCTCTTCTACTCGCTTGTGACTTTCTAACTACTATTATCGGGCTCTAATCCAACCTCTGGTTTGTAATTTATGGCCTTCCGAATTTCTTCGGGAGACATTAGTTGAGGGCCACGTGGCTCCAACTCATTAGTACCATCCCCAATTTTCTACCTCCCACAGGGAAGATCCATCCACCATCCAATCCAATGATGAGACTTGTTCCTCATCTAACACACATGCTAGAGGAAAGTTTGACGTTTGACGCTTCGAAGATGAATGTCCCTTCTCCTTTCTGCACGCATATTCTTCGGGGTCCCAAATTCCTGAACTCCTGAAATCTCGCCATGTGGCTCTGGCCTTTGGGCCTTATGACTTACCCTTGACATTGTATTCCAAACCTCCAGATTCTCAAAGTCCCAGACTCATGAAGGGTCCACCCTTGCACGTGGTGACGTATTAGACATGGAGGTAGGTACCGGTGGGTCCCGAATACTCCTCCCGCCAAACAGACCAAATAGGTGAGTTCCAGTGGTGACATGTAACAAGGAAGAGATGACAAGTGGCCCCTATAGTGGGTGACACGTGTCACATGTTAATGAGCACATAGGGTCTATGAAACGTCTGGATCTAGGTGACATGTGGCACATCAAATGTGAGTCCATGTCACCCTGGGTGATGTCAACATACTGTTGACGATTAAAATCACAATAAGGATTTTGCCTGCAAAGTATTGCTTGAGCCTATTGATTATAAGCCAATAACATATATAATACCAGTAGGTGGTACCCCCTTGTATATTTGGAGATCAGATCTAGTTCTTATTCTATGTTTATGTTGTTGTTAGACATTGCTTACAGGTTTGAGCATGATTGACGATCGATGTTGGTTTTGTTCGCAACAAATGGACGATGGGTAATGCATGATTGTTCTGTTGCTATAGGCTCTAATGTCATGTTGAAATGACTTATGATGTCCATTTTTACCTTTCCATTTACTCCTTGAATTACTACTTGTGCCACCTACAAAAGATACGTGTTAGTAACCACAAACAAGAGTAACTAAAAATAAATAAGGCAATGTGAACAAAGTCCATAAGAGATGAACTATGCTACTATGTTATACGATGTTGCACTATGCATTTTGAAGTTTAGGTGAATTGTTGTTAGTCCTAGCTAATGGGTTAATGGCTATACGACTTATTGAGTTATATGGAAATACATGTGATGTGCACTATAGTATGGTTGGCAGTGGTAAATGTGACATAGGGTGGCATTTTTGGCAAACAATGGATGTTGGTTTCAATGCATGGTTTCATTGAATGAATTAATGGATTAGTGGGCTGGCGTGTACTAATGAATTAAATGACTGGAGGTTGGAGGCGATGTGCATTTACTAGATGTCACTCCTACTCCTTCCATTGGCCGCCACCCTAGTTTGGATGTTGTTCAAATGTGTTTTTTTGTGGTTAGGCCCAGACTTTCGAGTAGAGGAAGAACCTCTCGGCCAAGATCACATTTTTAAGATGCTTTTGGTTACAGTTATGTCTTTTCGACCATCCATGAATCTGCTCTGGTTATGAAATAGATAATGGCTCGGGATGTATGGTTTTGTGCTTTCCTTAAGTCTGACAACTGTGTAAATTTGTGATATTTTTTTGGAATGAATCGTTGGTGGTTTTCATTGTAACAATGTTTGAAGTCATCGTGTTACTGGTCGTTTTGAGTGTTAGAAGCCATAAAGGCTCTCGTTCATCCTTCCTGGTTTTAGTTAGAGGGTTTCATTTGGTCTAGAGTGGCTAGTTGTCTCCACGCATTCATATCACCATACCCAGTATTTTGTTGTTATGGGGTTTATTGGTTTTGAAATGCCTTGTGTCATTATGCATTGTTTCACTTGGGTATGGGTTTGTTCATGCACATTGTTTCACTTGGGTATGGATTTGATTTAGTGGTGGCTCCGGTGGCACTGGAAGTGCTTCCTCTTCTCAGTCTTCATATTTTTCAGTGATTGGTAGCTTATATAGCCACCATATCCCTATCCATTCTACCACAAATCCCACCAAAGTCATTAAAAAGTATGGGTTTTTTTAGTTTGAAGAAGATGCCACAACCACACCGTGGCATGTGTCCTCTCCTCTTAACCTAGCACTGGCTACTCGTCCACCTCCTAAATTAAAAGAACATCTTCCTAGTTTTTTAGGAAATAACACTATCACTACGAACGAACATCTAGTGGCATTTTATGATGCTTGTCACAACATAGAAGCCAATGTCAATGATACTTGCATGCGCTTATTTTACAATTCCTTGGAAGGAAAGGCTGGACCAATTTATTTGACCTTCCTCCTAAGATTTTGTCTACTTGGGAGGAGTTATTTTACTGGTTCAAATCCACTTATGGGAAATCTAAAATCCCAACCAAGAAGCTATGGGAATACAATAATGTCACCTATAAGGATGGTGAGACCATCAAGTCCTTCAACTTGTGTTTCACTAAGCTATACAATCAGATCCCTGAACTCATACGACCTCAAAACCAAGCCTCTTTCATGCATTACTACAATGCATTACCTTCCCCCTACTGTCATAGGCTTGAGGAAAAATCCATTGATAATCTCAGTTCTTCTCTGCATACTTGTTTAGAGTATGAAGAACAACTCGAAAGAACAGGTCTTCCTTAGGGAGAATCGGTTAAACAAATAGACATGTTCTCCCTCCTATAGCTAGTGCAAGATACGAACAATCGTACAATAGCATATGAGAGAAATGGGATTGTCTCACCTTTCACCCCTGAGGCTTCATCCTCTTTTGCACCCCCCTTTAGAATTCCAATTGAAAATAATTTCCAGCCTAAAGTTATCTTTCCTCNGTTGGTGTAACTTTTGCGAGGAAAACCAAGAGGAAACCACATGTGAAGTCAGGAAGAGTTCCAGAGATAAGATCTTTGGTAAAAGACCAGAAACTACTATTGTTGTCCTATATTTCCCAGAGCCAAAAGATGTCATGATCATCAATACTAGAAACAAAGCCTATGCTCCCAAGGGAAAATTTGATCCTCCCCACAATTCTTCTATCCCGATCTCATCCTCACCCACTGCTACCATTCAGGTTCCTAAGGTTCCTGAGAGTCAAGGAATTACTTCCACTCTCCCCTCTTCCAAATACAATATCTTAAATCAGTTGGCCAACATCAAAGTAGATGCAACCCTTCTGGACATGGTTGTTGTCCTTGAGCAACAGAGGCATATGAAACAATTCATGGAAGGAAAATATTCTGTTGTAGCCAACCTCTCTAAAGAGGTGAATGAAGAGGATTCATCTATAAATAAAGTAGTTGTACATAACTTTAGATACCCTATAAAAAATACCTGCTTTATATTTATGTAAAGATCATGGATAAGATTGCCCATTGTTGCCTCATTGATGGCGGTTCAGGCCCAAGCATGATGTCGAAGATTATTATGGAAGAGCTAGGCTTATATTGTACAAATGAAAATGCCAGAAGCATGCTCTCCTATAATAATTTACAACAAACAACCATAGGAGAGACTAAAGATGTGACCTTAGTTTTGTGCGCTCGTCTTGAAATAAGGACAACCCTCAACATTCAGGTAATCGATATGCTTGTAAGCAATTACTCAATTATCTTGGGAAGAGATTGGCAAGCCTTAACAGGTGGATACCTCTAACTCGACGGAACACATTTATCCGTTCCTCGGAATGGTAAAAACATTATAGTCCTTAGAGAGGGAATGATTTCACCTTACATAGAGAGTGTCCCACAGCCTAATGTAAAATATATCGAAGAGGAACTAGGGGTTTATTCCATATTTGTTGAGGAGGATAACACTCCCATGGAACAAATTTATTTAGATGATGGTATGTCGCACATGCACTTTGATGGTTCATTGTCTAATGAAGGTAACGGAGCTGGCATTATCTTGATTTCTCCTGTAGGAAAAATCCATAACTTTTCTTATAGGTTGGAGTTTTCTTGCACAGACAATGTCACTGAATTCAAAGCTTTATTATTAGGCATTGAAAATGCCTATAATCTTGGTTGTGATCACCTTTAAGCTTTTGGGGATTCCGAGCTTGTTGTGAACCTCGTACATAAGATTTACTCCCCTAGAAACAAGTTGATGAAACGATACACCCAAACTGTTTGGGCGCTTATCTCAAACCTTTTATCTTTCAACATTACTCATGTTAAGAGGGAATTGAAATCAATGGTTGATCGATTAGTTGTTTTGTCAACCTCTCCTAATCGATAACTTTCACCTCACAGATCTGATTGTACTTTCCAGTCTCTATATCTCCCACATATCCCTGACAATATAGAATCTTGGCAGGTCTTCCCTAACAATGAAAGAATTTGTGCTTTCATTCAAAATGAACCTTTTAAGCCCAAGGAAATTATATCCATAGAAGATAACAAGACTCCTAAGGGCTTGACTCCTCTAGAGAGTTCATTTTCACCGAGTGGTGTAGGAAACAAGGAGAAACAAAAGGAAGAGGAGTTGAAAAGGAAGGTGGGTGAAACCATCTCCTTGAACATTGGGACACCCAAGGCTCCAAAGAATGTTAAAATAGGTTTCAAGTATTCAGATGAAGAGAAAATGAAGTTTGCCAAGCTACTTGGGGAATTTCAAGATGTTTTTCCTTGGTCTTATGAGGATATTCGTGGTTTTGATCCTAGTCTTATACAACATGCCATCCCCATTAAGGAAGGCATAAAACAAGTTAGGCAAAAACAAAGACCTATCAACCTCGCACTAGAAGCAACTATTCGAAAGGAGTTGGAAAAACTCTTGAAGGCTGGAATCATTTCTCTGGTCAAGTATTTCGAGTGGGTTTCAAATTTGGTGCCTGTTCAGAAATCGACTGGTCAGATCATATTATGCATCGATTTTCGTGCATTAAATCGGGCTAGTATAAAATATCACTTTCCCCTCTCTAATATGGAGATGATTTTGCAACAAGTGGCAAGGTCACAAATGATGTCCTTACTTGACGGTTTTTCTGGTTACAATCAAATCAAGGTAAAAAGGGAAGATAAATATAAAACCACCTTTATTACTCGTTGGGGTACCTTTGCTTATGAACGTATGCCTTTTGGCTTATCTAATGCAGGTGCCACTTTTCAAAGATATATGCAAATATATTTTGACGATTTGATCGGTAAGATCATTCAGATCTACCTTGATGACTTAACGTTGTATTCTAAAATCTGATCAGAGCATTTTGGTCATCTGAGAAAAGTTCTCATGCGATGAAGGAAATTTGGCATTTCCCTAAATCCGTCCAAGTCCATTTTCGGCGTCACCGAGGGCAAGATCCTTGGACACATTGTCTTTGATTTAGGAATAAGCAATGATCCTGAAAGGATTGCTGCTATCCTTAATTTTCCTGCTCCCACTTCCAAGAAGGAGGTTCAAGATTTTATGGGGGTTATTAACTTTGTTCGTAGGTTTGTTCCAGATTTTGCTATGATGGTCAAACCAATTCATAATTTGCTTAAGAAAGATAGTTCTTTTTCTTGGACAAATAATGTCAAAAATGATTTTGAAGGGATTAATAAAGCAATCAGTTTCACATAGGTTTTGGTGAAGCCCAATTTTGAAAAGGAATTCACGATAATACTAATGCCATTGAGGAGGTAGTTTCTACTGTCCTCATGTAGAATGATGACCAAGGAAATGAAAAACCAGTGGCTTACATGAGTTAAAGTTTGTCTGATGATGAATTTAAATATTATTTTATTGAGAAACATGCTTTCGCTCTTGTTAAATTTGTTTAAAAGTTTTTCCACTTCATCTTAGGTAGGCATACGTTGGTAACAGTTACTTTACTTGTTGTCAAGTTCTTGATCTCATAGACTTATCTTTCAGGAAAGCTTTCAAATTGGCTTTCCAAGATCCAAGAGCATGATTTGAATATCGTGACTTCTACCACTATCAAGGGACGTGACCTAGCCCTTCACTTAGCTCAACATGTTGAGAATAGTGAAGAAATTGATGAAGAAGATAGTTCCCTTTCATATCTCTTTTACATTGATGACCAAATCCTTCCTGTATTTGAACATCCCTCATACAAGAATTCGGTTTATTATTTATAGAACCAAATATGTCCAAACAAATTAGACACTCATCAGAGGAGACGACTCTGTCTTGAATCTGCAAGATATGTCATTATAGGAGACTTATTATTTCGAAGAGTTGTTGATGGTGTGTTGCTTCATTGTGTAAACAATGAAGACGCACATAAACTGTTGCAAGAAGCTCATGGTTCTTCAAGTTCTGTCATTCATGTAGAAGGTCATTTTTCTGCAAAAACCATTGCTTTCAATATTATTAGAAAAGGATACTATTGGCCTTCAATATTTCGTGACTCTTATGTTTTTTCGAGATCTTGTGACAAGTGCCAAAAATTTGTTGGGAAAGAATGCCTTTCATCCATGCCATTACAACCTGTCTTACCAGTCTTTCCCTTTTCAAAGTGAGGATTGGATTTTATTGGTCCTATTAATCCTCCATCTTCAGCTAGATAGGTTTTTATTTTGACAGCCACAAACTTTTTTACAAAATGGGTTGAATTTGTCCCACTTAAACGTTCCACAGATGATCAGGTAATTTCTTTCCTTGAAAATAACATTTTTTCCATATTTGGTATTCCATTGGAAATTATTACAGACAATGGTCCCGCTTTCATTTCTGCTAAGTCGACCCAATTTTTAGCTAAGTTGGGGGTTAAACATTTCACCTCATCATCTTATTATCCCCAAGGGAATGGGTAGGCTGAGTCTACCAACAAAAATCTGGTAAGAATCATCAAAAGGCTCATCGAAGACAAGCCTCGTCAATGGCACACTCTCCTCACTTATGCCCTCTAGGCAGATCGAAATATCGCCAAGGTAAGCACTGGTTGCACTCCTTTATAGTTTTTTTATGGTCAAGAAGCCCTCCTACCAAATGAGATGGAACTTTCTTCCTTAAGGTTGATGCTACAGATTGAAGAATTAAATTCTTCCGATGTTTCACAAAGGATAAACGCACTCCTAGCTTTGGAAGAGCAAAGGATGTTTGCTTTGGATAATATAAAAAGGAGACAACAAACTGCTAAGAAGTATTTCAACAAGAGTGTCAAGACTTTCAAATTTAAGGTCAATGAAAAAGTATTGCTATGGGATTCAACTCACGCTGATAGGGGAAGACATTCAAAATTTCAAAAATTATGGCTGGGTCCTTTCAAGATCGCTTTTGTCTTAGGTACTAACTCTTAGATTCTAAAAGATTTATAGGATCGATTGTTTTCCTACAGCACTAACGATTCTCACTTGAAGCATTATGTGGAACCAACTTGAAAAGCTCTAACGCTGTTTGGATTTTTTGTGTACTAGTAGTCTAGATCTGCTTTCAGTTTTTCACTATTTTCTTTTCTGCTTTACAATAGTTTGACTTCATCTTTCTGTTTTAAAACATTTTCTACTGCTTTTACATTTCTGTCATTTTATTTCTGTTGTTTAATTTTTTGCAATTTTATTTCTGTCATGATTTTATTGCTTACTATATTTTAGTTGATTTTGGTCAAGAATAAGATGTTGGATCAGTTCTGACACAGTGCCACACCTACAAGAAATTGTTAGTCAATAAAAATCAAGCTTACACGGCTGTTATGATGTTTCCCCTGAAAACACACTTGAATTTGTTATCTGCTTTCATTGTTGTCTCTTTAAGAGATTGGTTATCTCCCACTTATTCTTTCCATTTCTTCATCCATTTGAGAAATAAAGAGCAAGTCCATTAATTTCTCTTCTTGAAGTAAAGAGTAAAATCTGATTGAATGATCATGTATACAGGGATAAACCCCCTCATACTTAACATTTTTCATGAGTTATTCCCAAATTCCCGGTCATTTTTTCATTTAATTCTGGTTATATCTTCTTGATATACTGTTCTTGGTCTGCGAAACCATGAGTTGTGAGTTCTAAATCTATTGAAAACAAATTTCCCTGTGGAATCGCCAGTTTGTTGACGATTAAAATCGCAATGAGGATTTCGCCCACAAAGTATTGCTTGAGCCTATTGATTATAAGCCAATAACATATATAATACTAGTAGGTGGGGACCCCTTGTAGATTGGGATATCAGATCTGGTTCTTATTCCATGTTTATGTTGTTGTTCGACATTGCTTACAGGTTTGAGCATGATTGATGATCGATGTTGGTTCTGTTCGTGACAAATGGACGATGGGTAATGCATGATTGTTCTGTTGCTATAGGCTCTAATGTCGTGTTGAAATGACTTGTGCCACCTACAAAAGATACATGTTAGTAACTACAAACAAGAGTAACTGAAAATAAATAAGGCAATGTGAACAAAGTCCACAAGAGATGAACTATGATATTATGTTATACGATGTTGCACTATGCATTTTGAAGTTTAGGTGAATTTTTGTTATTCCTATCTAATGGCTTAATGGCTATATGACTTATTGAGTTATATGGAAATACATGTGATGTGCACTATAGTATGGTTGGAAGTGGTAAATGTGACATAGGGTGGCGTTTTTGGCAAACAGTGGATGTTGGTTTCAATGCATGGTTTCATTGAATGAATTAATGTATTAGTGGGTTGGCATGTACTAATGAATTGAATGACTAGAGGTTGGAGGCAATGTGCATTTACTTCACGTCACTCCTACTCCTTCCATTGGCCGCCACCCTAGCTTGGATGTTTTTCAACTGTGTTTTGTTGTGGTTAGGTCCCGACTTTCAAGCAGAGGAAGAACCGCTCGACCAAGCTTGCATTTTTAAGGTGCTTTTGGTTACAGGTATGTATTTTCGACCATCCATGAATCTGTTATGGTAATGAAATATATATTGGCTCGGGATGTATGGGTCTGTGCTTTCCTTAAGTCTGGCAACTGTGTAATTTTGTGATATTTTTCTGGAATGAATCGTTGGTGGTTTTCATTGCAATAATGTTTGAAGTCACATTGTTATTGGTCGTTCTGAGTGTTAGCAACCATAAAGGCTCTTGGTCATCCTTGTTGGTTTTAGTTGGAGGATTTCATTTGGTCCAAAGTGGTTGTTTGTCTCCATGCATTCGTATCACCATACCCAGTCTTTTGTTGTTATGGGGTTTACTGGTTTTGAAATGCCTTGTGTCACTGCGCATTGTTTCACTTGGGTATGGGTTTGTTCATGCTATTGATGGTTGTGCAGTGGGCTATATTGCTTTTTCTCGGCTCTGTTTTATCTCAACGTTGTTAGTTGGTTGATTGGGAGAGCCATGAGGGTTATATCCTGTGTGTTCTAAGTATTGTTACAAGGTAAAAATGGAGCCTTTGCTCCTCTGTTCAGAGTCTCTCCTATCTCGTGAACTGTCACCCTGTCTGCAAAGTTATTGGTGGTATACCCTGTGTATGCACAGTTGATCTCAGAGGTTCTCATCTGATGATGGGAGTCGACACCAGCCTCTCTGTTTTGGTTCATAGAGCGAACCCTTGTTTTCTTAAGCCTGTTTTTTTATAAGAGGGAACCATATGTCCTGTCAGGTATACTATTGATGGTTATGGATGGGTGGTGTATTGTCGACAGTGTTTTATTATTGGCTTGCCCCATCGATTATGTTGACAGTGGTATTGGTATTGGTATTTGGTCACTACAATTGGTTATTATAAAAATCTAATTGATAGGATCAACATTGTTAACTGGTTGATTGGAGAAATGGGATCAAATATACAGTTGTTGTCTTTTACATTGTGATTAGTGAATTGTTGACCCAACATTAGCTTTAATTGGTTAAGTCACAACAATGCTTCTTGCGTGATGCGTGGGTATGTGTGGCATGCCTACAACATGTTAAGTTGAGTTAATGATTGTTGTGACTGTTAAAATTCCATGGGAGTATTGCAATCGTGGTGATTATGGTATGGCCATCCACTGTATATGCTATCGATATTATTGATTGCACCATTAGAGATAGTCATGGGGTTTTATACAAAATGGTTTTGTTGCAAATTCGATCAATTATGAGATGAGATCAGGCTTACTATTGCTACCTCGTTATATTGATTAATAGCCTAGCGTTGTGGATGTTTAAATTCAAAGTAGTTGTTTAATGGATATCATGCATCTTAACGAAGATAGGCACGGGTGTTGTGGAAGTATGGTCTCATTACGATTTAATTGTCAGATGAAATTGAGGGATTAAATTGACCATGATTTTTGTGTCTGTACTATTGGAAGGTGGTTGATTTTTGATGCTGAACAGAGTGGAAACAAGTGACTTTGTGTTCATTGGGGAATTGTTTTAAAACATTAAATAGACAAATAAGAAGAAACATAACTTTTCTATAGGTTGTTGTGGAATGCATGTTGTCTTGTTTGGTGACACTGTGTTGAAAATCAGGTTACAAACAACGAACAAGTCGATGCACAAAATTAATTGAATTATACACAGTAGTTTTCATTTGATCACAGTGATTATTTGGTTGGTGTTATTTCCTTTTACAGAATGGTTTTATGGATTACTTAATTCATTTTATGAACAGTATCCGCTCTATTTGCCTACCATCATTTCACTTTTCACTAATTACAACCCCATTGTCTTCCCACATTCATTTTTCACTCCATGTTCTAAAATTTAATTACAGACAAGAAGAATTATGTATTGAAGCAGTTTGAAGTCATAGTTTCTTGGTTGGATCACAATGATATTTTCTTTGGTTTGCATTACAGTTGATTGTTTGTTGTCTTGAGCAGTAACCATGTTTCTTTTCCCCTCATTATATCATGTTTCCTTCAATACAAACCCCTCACATATCCCATGACCTTTTGTTCACCCCCTGCTCATTAACAACAATTAAACAATTTGTATGGATTGGATTGCATGAGTCTGATATGTTGTTGAGCCAAAGTCTATTTCATATTTTGGAAGAGTTGTCATGTATGGTTGTTAAAGGAACTATTTTCTAATCAATTATGCATACAAGAATGAGTTATTCAAATAAAAGGCTGAAAATCGAGGCCCACTATGCCCCTGTCAAAGGGAAAGCCATTACTTCCCCTTCCTAACCTTCAAATGATTATGATAAATCAGTGTCCTCCCGCATGCAATGGAGGGACGATTGCTCTCATGTGATAAGCGAGATTATGTCTAAAGGGTCCACACAGCCTAAGGAAAATTCAAAGATTTTAAAAGGTGATATCAGCAACAAAGGAAAGATTTCCTCACGGACTGGAAAATATGGATTTTAAGTTTTATTTATTTGTCTATTGTTGATAACAGTTGACTTCAGTTTATTTTGGACAACAGGTTTTTTGGGATATATTGGTAATATATTTTGAAAATGATTTCAAAAAATTAATGTGATAATTGTCAAATATGAATGTGATGATGGGAGTCACAAGGAGGGGTGTTTTTTTTAATTAACTAATTATGTTATGATTGTTAACAACTAAAGGGAGTCACAAGGGGTTCCACCTACTAGTTATTATTTATTTAAAACCCTTATTATGATTTATTACTTTTCCCCCTTAACTAAAAGGTTGGTTGAGTTTCTAGTTAACTTAACTAATGAAGTAGTTCAACTACTTCAACCAATTCTAATTTGCTTAAAGGAAAAAAGAAAGGGAGGAACAAAAAGAGGATAGAAGGAGAAGCATACTAAGGTTTTCTCTTTGAGTTTATGTTGAGATAGTTCAATTTTCATTCATTCTTTAATTTATTACAAGCCTAATTATTTTTTATGATAGAAGGGTCTTATTGTAGACAACAAGATTCAGGGTTGAATTACATCATTCAGACACTTGTTTTTCAAAGATGTTGATCTATCTTTGATAGTCCCTGTAGACTTGTCTGTTTGTGAATTAGTTTTCATGACTGACAAAGGCTATTGTGAAGAGTCGAGTGTGCAACAATCTGTGGCAAGATGATCCATATTTTAGAGTTCAGTTTTTTTTATTTTATGTCAGAGGTCCTTTTGTATGTTCCATCGGGGATGTCTAAGTTTGACTTTGGTTCGAAATTTCTACAAGAGATTTTGTAAAGAGAATGACTCTTTGGTGAATTGGAATGAAGTAAAGGATTGCTTTATGTCTCATATGTCTTGATTATCATCTGGGTGTTTTTACTTCTGTCTTTACATTTGTTTTCAAAAACTATTATATTCATAAAATCTTATTAAAATAAATTTTCCAGCAAGATTTTATTTGTGAAATAGACTAGCCCAAGCACTTGTAATTGATACTTGTGAGTTAGGATTTTATTTTTGATGGCTATAAACCTAGGGTGACATTCCCGTCTATTTTTATTTAGCCAAGAAGAATATGAAAATGATTGAGTAAGATCATTTTATATCTTTTCCTCAACACATACCATGCCACCCCAGACTGATATCCTTCCAATTTTGTCGATCTCATAGTCAAGGTGTGTCCACGTAACCCCTGGATCAATGGCCTCTGTTACTTCATAACTTCAACATTCGGGGGATCTGTGGTGTGAATTTCTCCTTACTATCAGAGTGGTCAGCACTGGGCTGACCATGGTCTATATCTGACGGTCATGGGAGATCCTGAAACTTCCTCAGATCTATGACTCTTATAACTTCATGAATTTGGTGTTCGGGTGCTCCACTCTCTTACCACCCCCTTTCTTCCAGAGTGGTCAACGCCGAACTGAACTTGGCATAAATCCAACGGCTAGGGAAAATCCCGAAGGATCCCTAGATCTACGGTTCCTGTTACTTCTTATCTCTGGCCTTCGGGGGTTTCAACATTATGGCCTCTCCACTCTCCTGAAGTAGGAATTTTCCGAAGTACCATATGCGGGTCCCTCCTCTAGATGATAAGACAGTTAAGAGGGGTTTTTAACGAACTCCCCAAATCCACAACTCTCATCACTTCGTAACTTCGACGTTTGGGGATTTTGATGCTATAACATATTTGTTCTCCTGAAGTAGGACTTCACCGAAGTTACCTCGACGTAGATCCAACCGCCAAGGGGGATCCAAAATAATCTTGAATCGGTGGTTCGCATTACTTCGCGATGAGTAAATGGGTTAAGGTTTAACAGTGGGGCAGGTCTATCTGCCATGGTTAGGGAGACTGCCAGGCACCAATCAATCTTGTCGGTAACCATGACCATCAGTTGCCTTCAACCGGTTTATAAATGTTAAGGTTGAAACACTTTGGAGCTCCGAACTCCCATATTTTTGAATCCAGGAAGGCTCAACTCCTTTCGGGCCTAGTGTATGGTTCTCAGACCTTGGTCACATGGGTCCTTTGAAAAATATTGTGGGATACATGCTAATTCCTTTAGCCATGAATGGTTAAGGATATGGGCATGAGCCCTCGGTCATACGGTGAAGAGTCTGAAGGAGGCACCCTATTTCCATAGGGTTTTAACTTGAAAGTATGGTAAGGGTATATTCAATAGGTCGATAGGGCTCAACCATTCCAACAAATCCTACCTCGAAGCTCTTGTAGGTTTACGTCCCACGACTCTTTAACTGGTAAGATGAGGCAATCATACGACCATTCAAAATCATGAGTTCACAGGGAGATAATACATATATCTAACTTAACTCATTCATAGACAGATAAATATATGTGCATTCAATAACCATTTCCATTCAAACACACAAAGTATGAAGATACTTATCAGAAAACTAGAGTTAGTAAAGAAACTACTGAAAAAGGTGCATGTTTCCACCCAACCATAGGCACAACCACTCCTAACAGATTTATCGTTGGCCACCCCCAAGCTAGACCATGATGCTTTGAGAGAGACTCTTTCTTCTCGCTCAACGACATTCAGGGATGGAGGTTACTCTCCTCCTCCCACAAGATCATGGCAGTGGGTTTTCTCTGTACCAAGAAAGGAGGTCCAAGTACTTCCACAGTCACTCATCAACCTCGTTTATCAGCTTGTAACAAAAACCTTTTCAATGAATTCTTACGCCTGGAACAAGCTTATTTCCCATTTATTTATCTAAGCAGAGAATTGTAACCGCTCTTTTTCTCTTCTCGAGATTGGTCTTTCGACTCTGCTCTCTTTACAGATTTGCTTGCTCTCCCTCTTGCCTCTACCCACGAATTACCTCTTCTCTTGCCTTCCTCATCAAGGTTGTGTGATTCGAATCCAAAACTCATGGTCAAGTCTAGAATTCTTGCAGATGGGTACTCTGCCCCATCTCCTCATTAACTCTTGAGGAGGACTCTTCGAGCTACCACTGTGACAGGTAATTCATTTATGGGTCAGAGGACTGTTTTGAGTCTGAGTGATTAAATCCAGTAAGGTGATGGTTTTTTGGGGGTCGTCTCAACCATTTATGTTTCCCCTCACCATCTCTCTCATAGAATCCATGGTCTATCTTGGCAAACCTCCCTTTCAGCAGCTATGCAACACTTATCCATTTTCTATTAATAAAAGAAAATGCATACATTGTCCTTTTATACAAAACGATTCATCAATCAAACATTCACACATATTTGATCTACCATAGTCTCTTGGTTAGATATAGTTATATTTACAAACTGGGAGAAACAAGGGTATTACACTTTTCATAACTTTTAGGAATGATTTTTCAAAGACCACCCTAAAAACCCTTAAAAAACTTTTAAAGATGGTTTTGTCAAGACCACAACAAAGGTAAATCGTTTCTAAAAGGGTAAAAAGTTGTAGTGACCTAATATTTCACATTTCCAACCATGTGAATCTTGCTCCAATGGAGATGCTTCTGCATAGCTCTTCCAGCTGTGGGATAGTGGACAAATCTTAGGAAGAGACATAGACTACCAATTAGGTGGAAGCCAGAGTTGGGTCTAAATGAGTTTTTATTTTAGTTCTATTATATATATATATATATAACCACTAGGAATATGAATCTTCACTTGCATTATTGGAGCATGGTCTATTTTCTAACAGGCAAGTCAGAATTTCCTAATGTACATACACCACAAATTCCATTAAAACATATTATGTCATGTGAATTCTAAGTCCTAAACCTATTCCTTTATTAAGCATAACAAAATAAAGAACTATATAATTCAACATATTCATCCATCACACAATATCTCATCTTTAACATGCCCATTCAATTTTATATGGCCTTTCACAAAATCATGAATAGTAAATCTTTACAACATAAAACACTTAAAAAAACACTACCAAATAAAAACTCTCACACTAATGAACATGCTCTTTTCACTAATTTTTTCTTCAAATTTATGAACATATCTTCCATGGAATTCAACATTTTCCACATCTTAATAAACACAACATAACCAAAATTTTTAGCAACATTAAAAAAAACCACTCTCTCTCCTATAATAATATTCTACATTAACAAGGATTATAAATTCTTAAATTCCATGCTCAAGATAGTCAATCTAATTCTATCTCTAATACCATGTTAATAAATAGACATAAGAGAGACAGAGTTTCACAAACACTTCATATCTTATTCCATATACACAAATTTCAATTACATATGAAATTATAGACTTCAGTGACATTCTCCAATTTAATAACATTCAATTACATGTATCATACACTTAATTACACTTACATCTAACAATCATGACCTCATTTAAACCACCATATATAGCATTTTTATAACTACCCATTGTGCACTAAGCTAACTAACCACATGGTTGTCCATCAATGACATAGTTAAACAATAAGAAGTAGGAATTATGCCAAAAAAAACTTCGGTATTTCTTCATCAACAATGTTTGTATCAACTAAAATTAAAAAAAAATCAAAGGAAATGGATCCAAAGATATATGAAAAGAGGAAAAACATCTCTAAACTACCTTATTATAATGTTGTCATAGCTTCAATGTATCCCATGGCTTACTATAGGTTAGAAATATGTAATGCAATGGGTCTAGTGGTTAGTAGATTCATGTACAATCCTATAAATTATATAATTGGCCCATTGTAAATAGGACCTTCACATGCCTACAAGGAACAAGGAGCATTCGTGTTCAATATGGTAAAATTAGTGGATTAAAAGAAGAAAGTTTTATTTACATAGTTATCTTAAGTGATGTTAATTGGGTTGGAGATATCAATAAAATCATATTTACATAGTTATTTGAAGTGATATTTTTTCGTTTGTTTGTTAGTTTGTCTGTGACATGTGGGACTAACCTATGGCTAAGAAACCGCGACTCAGGGGCATAAGAGCCGTCAAAATCACCCGGGGATCGCACCTGGCCTAAGCCACACCAACCCTTAACATGGCTAGATTTTTTTTCCCTGCAGGCTTCGAACTGGTGACTTTAACATCACAGAGTGTCTTAATAGCACACTTCGTCACCTACTGTCCTACACCTTGGGGACTTAAAAAAATTGAAGGACATGGGGGTGAGATTTGATCCACTTATGTGTGCACGGGTCACGATAACATTTTAATATGGTATCTCTAGGTGAAACCACACGTTCGACCACTACCTCAAGGTGTCCCCATGGCTCCAAGTAAAGCCCTCATGAGAATTGAACCTTGCCCAAGGGTGAAAAACTCCTCGCTTTTCGCCATTGGATCCAACCCCTTTGAGAATTATTTGAAGTGATATTAATTGGGTTAGAGATATCAATAAAATCATATTTATGACGAGATATATCCTTAATATTCACTATGGACAAATTAGTAAATCCATAATATTCACTATGGACAAATTAGTAAATCCATAATATTCACTTTAGATAAATTAGTTGATAGACCAAAAGACAATAGTCAATTAATTTGTTAATTGTATGTTTGATAAACGAGGCATATCCACATAGGTTAAACATCTTAAGGAAATTGCTCACATAAATAGATCAAAGATAAGTACACCAATGTCTTACATGGTTAAAACCTTGAAGGAGGGAAACAATCTACGGGCCCAACCAACACAACCACTCGAGGCAATATATTAATGAAAAACGAAGATAATTTACATATGAATTTCTCACAATCAATCATCACCAAATCAACCTCCATGCTATTTAAATATAGATGATGGACTAATCGAGTGTTAATTTGTAAATCAATATGTTCATTGGTATCGAGGAAAAGATGAACCATTAGATCACTTAATGTCTAGCATAATCATGACCATTAGATTATATAATTACAATTCCAACTAAATAAACACACTTTACTGAAAGACACATTTGACCAAGTTTATCTTAACTAACTCCTAATTGTCTAAATATCCTAACATTCCTCCTTAAGAACAACTTGGTATAGTATTGAAGAATTTACAAAGGTGAAAAAATAGGAGAAAGAAGGAGGCATTCGAGCCTAACCCCCCTTAACAACAACTTCCTACACTCCTAACATAGATCGAAGTTTGAAAAACTTTACTTATGTATGAATTTTGTGAAAAATGATTGTATCTTGATCATCCATAGGGAAATGGTGCACTTCAAGAATGTGATCCTAATAAAATTTCTAATGAAGTGCATGTGTATCTCAATGTGTTTTCTACACTAATGTTGAACTAGATATTTAACAAGATGAATGACACTCTAATTATCACACCAAAGTGTGGGCAGTGTTACTGTTAGAATTCAAACTCTAAAAGGAGTTTTCAAAGCCACAAGGACTCTTGACTTGCACTAATTCTTCCTCAACACTCTGTTTCTACTAAATAAATGTTGGATAGTTGGTTTGGACAATTTGTTGTTATTGATTTCAACCCTTGGATATTGATGTCAACCCTTGGAGAAGTCTGGAAGCTCTAGATATGTGGTTGAGATTGATGGTGAGTTAGTTGTCATTAATGAGTGGTTGATGTCAACAGATGTGATGGGTGCATTTGATGTAGTATCGATGAACACTCAGAGGTGTGGTTATAGAACCCGAATTTGATCAAGGAAAAAGGTCATGAAGGATGATGTAAATTCAAGTAACTCACTCATGGATGGATAATCCTTGTCATGTCATTCCCGGTGATAGGTGGTACGCCACATGTTTCCTGACAGTTGAGGAGGTATAAGGTCATGAAGTTGGAAGCCCCAAAGATGGGTTAAGAATCTCCTAATTGGTTAAAATATGGGTTAAGAAGCCCCTAATTGGTTGCAAGTCATTAATGAAAGGGTAAATTGGTTGTAACAAGAAAGTTCAAGATGCCCTAAAGTTAAGGAAAGAGGTTACCTAGAAAAAGTATATATACACCTCAAGAAGTCACTCATAAGTACATTCACACACACATGTTATTGAAAATATTCTATGTGGTAAGTGATTCTTATCTGAGGTGACCAAGGAGATCTAAGGTGAATATCAGAGGGGAGATGAAGTAAAGAAGGGTGAAATTCTAAGGGAGGATGAAGTCTTGTGATGATGTGTTCTAAGGTATGTTATTTAAAGGTCATATTACCATTTTCACTATAGATTTTTTTATAGAATGATTCAGATAGTGAAAAATTGAGAAGGTTTAGAAGACATGTAAATGTACTTGTGGTAAACATTTTAGATTCTGGTTCATTGTATGTTTTGAGATACACTCTGTGGAAAATAGGGTTTTTGGCTAGTTCTGAAACTAGTCTCAAACATGTGTTCCGAGTAAAACAATCATAACTTATTCATAGAGGATCCAACTTTAGTGAGACCAAATTAATTGGATAGAATATAGTCCTTAGTATTTTCTGTATTATTTTTAGATCTAGATATCTAATATTCCTCATGTGGCATGTTTTACAAATTCTCTCTCTAGAATAAGACATAATTCAACAAGGTCTTCCATTTTTTCTAGAACTTCTTTTATGGGATGTTTCAAGAAGTGAAACTTGGATGAATTGGATAGAAGATATTGATTAATATTGGATACAAGTTTCAGACCTTTATTCATTACAAGTACATAGTTACACTTGTTCAAAGTTATGGTTTGTGACTAATCCAAAAACTAGTCCTGTGAGACAAAGGTAAAGTTTGATGAAGATGATATTCTCTTGTTGATGAAGTTGAGGAAGGTTTGAAGGTATGTGATCATGTAGAAAATATATGTTACATAGTTACATGTATGTTTATATGCATTTTTTTAGGGCTACATGTTGATGATGTTATGTTGCATGCTTAAGACAAGTATTTGGTAAATTGTTGAGCCATTGGCACATGCTTGAGGCACATATTAGGTGAATGGTTGAGGCATATACTTGGTATGTGATATTGGTTGTTTGGTACTTTGTTGAGGCACTTTATTGATGATATCTTATGGACATGGTGTATGGCATGATTGAGACATATCATGAGTGATATGGTATATGGTTGAGGCACATGGTTTGAGGAGCATCTTGGATATTGGGATCATTGTTTGCGATACATTTTTGGTATATGTATGAGGAATTCCTTGGTTACATTGATGCATGGTGAGATACATTGTTGATGCATGATATGGTGTTGGCACATGGTATGGCACATGTTTTGGTTGATGCAGATTGATGTACATGGTATGGTACATGTTGATGTTCATGATCAATGTAGTATTTGGTACATGGTACATGTATTGATGTACATGGTTGATGCATGGTTATGGTACATGTTCGATACATATATTTTGATGGCATGTTGGTGATATTGGTACATGCTTGGTAGAGGCATGTGTTGGTGATGTTGGACATTTAGTTGAGAGGTGTCCTTGGTATATTATTCATGTGAGAGGATATGGTTGAGTATCGGTAACAGTGACATGATGGAAAAGTTTATCAGTGATAGGTTGATGTGAGAGTGGAAGTGACATGTTACAGGTTAATGTGACAGTGGAAATGACAGGTTACAGGTTGATGTGATAGTGGCAGTGAGAGTGACCGTGGTAGTGACAGTGGAAGTGACAATGACAGTGACAGTGGCAGTGATAGTGGTAGTGACAATTGGTATACATTTATATTTCGAGGTGGAAGGACAGGGAAAGGAAATGGGGTTGTAGCCTCCTTCCTGTTGGTGCCAGAGAACACAGGGAGTTGGAGATTCCTTCAGGTTGGAGCCTGAGAATTAGGAGGTTGCAGCCTCCTTTTGGTTGGAGCCATAGAATTTAGGGAGTTGTAGCTACCTCCAATTGGGTGCCTATAAATCAGGGGGTTGGTTCCTCATTCTATTTGGTGTTGGAGAATTTAGAAGTGGTGTTTCCTATGAATATATTATTGATATATATAAGAAAGAATTATGTGGTTTTCTCCCATTTGGGTTTCCATGTAAATTTTGGTGTATTGTGTACTTGATGTGATGTTTATTATGTTTATATGCTCGTGACGTACTAATAATATATTGTTGATAAATTTGACATTTATATATTGTGGTTAAAAGTGGTAAAATTTATTATATTGATTCACCCCCCCTCTCAATATTCCAACAATTGGTATCAGAGCATTTCCTTCAAGAAAATAGTTTAACCACTGAAAGGTAGATCATGGACGCCATGGATAATGCATACAAAGCTAATGGAATACCGTGGTTTGATGGTCAGATTGGTCTGAGGTAATATATGTGGAACAATAGGATGAAAACATTTTTAGGAGCCACAAGGGTATGATTTTTGACACTTAGTTGTTACAGGATATCTCGGTCCAAAGAAACCAAAGACAGCAACCAAGAAGGAATTGAAAAGAAACAAAAAAATGGCATTGGATTTAATCTTGGAAGGATTGTGTGATTTAGTAAAAGATAGAGTGGGACAATTTTCATCATCTAAATAACTTATGGATAAGATACATAATCTCTATTCCAAGGGATCGCCCATCACATAGTCAGATCTTATTAAAAAGGATACAAGAACATAACAAGAAGAATGATGTTCATCATGTCAAACAAATTCAAAAGAAGAATATTGTGAAGAAGGAATAATAGATCTTGAAGTAGAGTTAATCCGTGCTTTATACGAATTGAAAAAATAAAGGAAGAAGAGCAAGTCTCTTGAGGAACAATTAGTCAAGAAGAATTCTCAAGAAAGTTTCAAAAAATCTCAAAAGGTCATCGTGAAACTAAAAGATTAGCTAGAAGAAGCCAAAAAGATTGAGAAACATCCAGAAGTCGCACTCTTAGGATTGGAAATAGTATGAGATGAAGAAAAATCTACAGGGAAAAAGGAAGATGTTATATACAAGAAGGTTTGGAGAATAAATGAAAAACAAGAAGAACAAGTGAATAAAGAAAAGGTCCCATAGATCGCAGGTTTTGCAGTAGTGCGAGAAAGAAAAGAAGAGAAGATGATGTACGACTTGGTACATGGTACATGTATTGATTTACATGGTTGATACATGTTATGGTACATGTTTTGCACATTGTATGGTACATGTTCAGTACATATCTTGTCATGGTATGTTGGTGATCTTAGTACATGCTTGGTAGAGGCATGTGTTGGTGATGTTGGACATCTAGTTGAGAGGTGTCCTTGGTATATGATCCATGTGAGAGGGTCTGGTTGAGTATCAATTATAGTGACAGGTTGGACAGGTTTATGTGACAATGGCAGTGGAATATTACAAGTTAATGTGACAATGGCAGTGAAAGGTTACAGGTTGATGTGACAGTGGCAGTGGTAGTGAAAATGACAGTGATAGTGGAAATGACAGTGGTAGTGACAATTGGTCTCTATTTATATTTCACGGCCACAGGATGGGGCAAGGAAAGGGGGTTGTAGCCTCCTTCCGGATGGTTCTGGAGAACACGGGGAGTTGGAGATTCATTCAGGTTGGAGATTAAGATTCAGGGGGTTGTAGCCTCTTTTTGGTTGGAGCCAGAGAATTCAGGGAGTTGTAGCTACCTCCAGGTTGGTGCCTATAAATCCAAGGGTTGGTGCCTCCTTCCAGCTGGTGTTGGAGAATTTGGAAGTTGTTTCTTCCTATGAATGTATTCTTGATATATATAAGAAATCATTCTGTGTTTTTCTCTCATTTGGGTTTCCACGTAAATTCTGGTGTACTATGTACTTGATGTGATATTTCTTAATTTTATATGCTCATTATGTACTGATGATATATTGCTGATAAATTTGACATTTATATGTTGTGGTTAAAAGTGGTAAACGTGCTTATATTGATTCACCCCCCCCCCTCAGTATTTCAACAATTGGTATCAAAGTAGGTCCTTCAAGAAAATAATTTAACCACTGGAAGGTAGATCATGGATGTCATGGATAATGGATACAGAGCTAAGGAATACAATGGTTTGATGGTCAGACTGGTCTGAGGTATGATATGTGGAACAATAATATGAAAACATTTTTAGGATCGCAAGGGTATGATGTTTGACACTTAGTTGTTACAGGATACACCGGTCCAAAGAAAACAAAGAATGAAGACAAGAAGGAATTGAAAAGAAACAACAAAATGGAAATGGATTTAATCTTGGAAGGATTGTGTGATTCAGTAAAAGATAGAGTGGGACAATGTTGATCAACTAAATAACTTTGGGATAAGATACATAATCTCTATTCCAAGGAATATCCCATCACAAATCCATATCCTATTAAATAAGATACAAGAATAGAATAAGAATAATGATACTCATCATGTCAGACAAATTCAGAAGAAGAATATTGTGAAGAAGGCATAGTAGATCTTGAAGTAGAGTTAATTAGTGCTTTAGACAAATTGAAAAAATAAAGGAAGAAGAACAAGTCTCTTGAGGAACAATTAGTCAAGACTAATTATCACGAAAGTTTCAAAAAATATCAACTGGTCATCGTGAAACTAAAATATTATCTAGAAGAAGCCAAAAAGATTCAAGAAACATCCAGAAGTCACACTCTCAGGATTGACAATAGTATGAGATGAAGAAAAATCTACAGGGAAAAAGGAAGATGTCAGATACAAGAAAGTTATATGATCCATGCGAGAGGATCTAGTTGAGTATCAGTGATAGTGACAGGTTGAACAAGTTGATCAGTGACAGGTTTATGTGACAGTGGCAGTGATAGGTTACAGGTTGATGTGATAGTGGCAATGACAATGACAGTGGTAGTGACAGAGATAGTAGCAGTGACAATGGAAGTAACATTGACAGTGACAGTGACAATGGAAGTGATAGTGGTAGTGATAGGGGTTTGTATCCTCCTTCTGGTTGGTGCCAAAGAAAAAAGGAGTTAGAGCTTCCTTCTGGTTAGAGCCTGAGAATCAGGGGCTTGTAGCCTCCTTCTTGTTGGAGCCGGAGGATTCAGGGAGCTGTATATTCCTTTAGGTTGGTGCCTGTAAATCAGGGGGTTGGTGCCTCCTTCCAATTGGTGCTGTATAATTTGGAAGTTGGTGCTTCCTATGAATGTATTCTTGATATATATAAGAAATCATTCCATTGTTTTATCCCATTTGGGTTTCCATATAAAGTCAGGTTTACTGTGTACTCGATGTGATTTTGTTGATGTGATGCTTCTTATGTTTATATGCTTATGATATACTCATGATATATTGATGATATACTGATGATAAAGTTGACATTTATATATTGTGGTTAAAAGTGGAAAAATTTCTTATATTGATTCACCCCTCCCCCTCTCAATATTCCAACAATTGGTATCAAAGCATATGCATAGAAATGTATTTACAATTGGAATCGATTGGTCATAGAAAGGAAAGCAGTGAAAGGAAAAACAAAATAGGGAAAGAGAAAGCTCCAGCTAAAGCTATATCATCAGAGGGACATTGTTGAATAGTATGGTAATGACATATCGTTTTAAGTCAAGTAATTAATGTTTTTTATATATATCATAGAATTACAAGAGGAAGCATAAATGGAAAATTAGCAAGAATTGGAAGAGAGTAAAGGAAACATATTTAGGTATCCTTACATTGATCTACATGACATATTGCAGAGAATTCAAGGGAAGAGAAATCATTAGAGAAAGAGATCCAGAAAGAAAGACTAGAAGCATGCAGACATGGGGAGACATACCGACAAGGGTAGTTAACATTTTTCCCATGATGTGAAAGGTGATAAAAAGAATAGATGCATGAATATAGGAGGAGAGTACGCAAGAAGAGATACCATTTTATGTTGATGTCAAAGGGGGAGAGTGAGAAACATTGATGAGGAGCAATGGTCACAAGGGGAGCATGATTTTTGGAGCATCAATGTTGCCATTAGTGTTGCCAACAATGTTGGTGTTTCCATCATTGCCAAAGGGGGAGATTGTTGTACAATTGGTTTGGACAATTTGTTTTCATTGATGTCAACCCTTGGATATTGATTTCAACCCTTAGAGAATTCTGGAATCCCTATATATGTGGTTGATATTGATAGTGATTTAGTTGTCATTGATGAGTGGTTGATGTCAGCAGATGTGATGGGTGTGTTTGATGTAGTCTCCGTGAACCCTCAAAGGTGTGGTTATGGAAACCAAATTTGATCAAGGAAAAAGGTCATTAAAGGTGGTGTAAATGAAATTAACTCACTCATGGATGGATAATCCTCATCTTTCTGTATTGATCTAGGTGGATATTGGTGGCCACCCATCTGTTCCAAATTCCAACTGGTCATCTTGACAGTTTTGAGTTCAACACATTTCTTTGTAATGGGGACAATTCTTTGTAATTGTGGGTTCTTCACTTACGATGCTTTCCTCAAGACCTACACAACATCCAGGTGAATGTTGGTGGCCGCCCACCTATTCCAACTGGCTTATTTTGGAATTTTTCATGTCAGTACATCTTTTTGTACTTCCAGGGATGTTTTGGGGCTCTAAACAATGTTTTCTTGGATTTCCATAGTAAAACTGTAGATGCAATCAGAGTTTGATGGCATAATGCATAGTTATCGAAAATAAATTTCCAATGAGCTATCCCGTGCCTAAAACGGAGATTGTATGCAAAATTTACGACCCCGGGAAGTTAATGTACTAACTTACCTCAACAGGGTCCACATAACTTTGGTGTTTCATCTCCTAGGGTTAGGTTTTTGGATGTCTAGGGTTTTTTCATTCATGTTTATCATAAAAAGGCCTTCAAAGCCTCATTGTAATAATATTCTTGTGAATTCAAATAGCCATCGCATCTCTTCTTAGAGATAAATATGCCACCATTCTAGCGAGCCTTGCACTCTGTATTTTTATAGTCTTTGTACAATTATTTGATTAATATAAATCATGTATTGTTGTATCTCTTTGTTTCTAGAAAATTTCATGAGTATTTCATTGTAATATCTTTTCTTTCATTTCTTTCCAAAAATAATCCAAATCAGTGGTATCAAAGCAAGCTACTCTTAATCATTTTTTTCAGTGCATGTCCTCGACGAAGTCCTAGTATAGAAAGTTGGGTCTCGATCTTGTCTCTCTTGAGGAAAATTGCTCTCGCACGCCCAAGAAACCCTCTATGGTGACGAAAAATAAAAACTATGGATCACAACATTCTATTAACTTGTTGCTTTAGAAATCTCTCGTGAGACAGAGGGATGAAATGATGGAGATTTTTGCACACATCCTTCAATGCATGTCGATAGAAATAGTTGTTGGATCATGTTGTCATTGATGCCAATGGTTTGTCATTGATGCCAATGGTTTGATTACTTGGGATATTGTTGGATCATATGTCATTGATGTAAATGGTTTGGTTTGATTGATGTCATTGGTTGATGTCAAGTAATTGATTGAT
>JASDQU010014861.1:559-37573 GCA_032191745.1 Picea mariana
GATCTTGGATTATTGAAATCTGATATGTGGACTACAAAATCCTCTCAATTCTTAAATAAAGAGTCAAGGGAGCTCTAACTAAATAGTTCACAAGGCACAATGCTTGTTGAAGTCTTGCAAATGTGATAGAAAACTAAGTGGGATTTATTATGTGGAAAAATCCATGGTTAAGCGCACTTGAGTCATGGGAGTCCTGAGATGGGTGACCTTCTAGGGAATCCCTGGTTACCAAGTGAAATTCTTGAAGGTGATGATAGAATCTATGTGATTGAGTTCGCTAGTTGATGATTGAGACTTTCCAATTAATTTTGTTAGTTGTTGATTGAGGCTATGCATTTCATTTCTCTAGCTTCAATCCCACTTATTCATCCTTGTGAAGATCACCCAATGTAATGAGTGCTAAGTGGACTATTTAAAATCATGAAAAATTGGTTAGGTGCAACTAATGCTCATAGATATGAATAATGGATTAATGGCTTACTCTACACAAATGGAGTAGCAAGTTAGATGGACTTAACTATGGAGAAAACTCCATGGTTAAGTGTGATTGAGTTGAAGCTTGAGATAGGTGATCTTCCCAAGCAATCTTGGATATTGATTGCAATCCATCAAGAAGCATTGTATTGGTTGCTTAGGCAAGAGGCTACAAGTTCAGTGGTTGTAGAAGATGAACAAGGAAAAGGTTGTGGAGGAAATATTTTTTGTACTTTGATTTTACAAAAAATCTGTATGGACAATGATCTATGTGATGCTATTTGTATCGAAGTCATTTTTTGTCACTGGTTTGAATATATGAATAAATCAAAACCCTTGGAAAATTATTAAATGCTTGCATAAACATTTTAATTTTTTTATGCTCTGTATTACAAAGTAAGTAACAAATTGCAGCATTCACTCTAGAGAAGAAGTGACTGTGTTAAAGGTTAGTGGTTGCTCAAATGGAAAAGGTGCAAAGTGCATAATTCGAGGATGAAAAATTAAGTGGGAAAATTAACTTTGAACTCTAGAAACTAAATATGAGTGATTTGTTAGTGCAACAAAGTCTGCACAAGGCATTGGTGGGAAAGTCAAAGAAACCCATGGATATGACAGATGAGGACTGAGAACATCTAGATACAAGAGCTCTCATCACCATTTGTTTTTGTTTAGCAGATGACGTTTTGTTTAATATTTTTGGAGAGCAAACAACAACAAGCTTGTGGACCAGATTGGGGAGTCTTTACATGACAAAATCCTTGACAAATCGAAACTACTTGAAGAGACAATTATACAGTTTATGAACAAAAGAACGTACAAAAATTGTTGATCATTTGAAAGTTTTCAATACCTTGATTTGTCAATTAACTAGTATGATGATGAAGACAAACCAGTCATGTTATTTTGTTCATTGCCTGAATATTGGGATCACTTAGTCACATCTATGTGGTTTAGCACAACAGACACCATTAAATATGATATTGTTCTAGGGGGGCTATTGTATGAGGAGGTGCAAAGAAAATCCAATTTTGGAAACCTCAACATCAGAAGCAATGGTGGGTAAAGGTCGATCTAAAGAAAGAGGGGAGAAATCGAGAGGTATATCGATATCTAAGTCAAAAGGCAAGAAGGGTAAGCAAAAATGTTGGTATTGTAATAAATCAGGGAAATATTGATGGAAGAGGTAAGCATCCAAGGAAGACTCCACAAAGGAAGAAAATTCGATTGAGACAAGTTCAGGGATGGTTGATGAAGTATTCTCTAATTGTAATTTCTCACAATATCATCAAGAATGGTCATTAGATTATGGTGCTTCTCATCACATTTGTTCACGTAGAAGTTGGGTTTTTTTTACCAATCTATTGATGGCAATGTTTTCATGGGAAATGATGTCTCTTGTAAAATTGTTGGGATTAAGAGAATTAAGATTAAAATGTTTGATGGTATTGTAAGGACGTTTATGGAGGTAATACATGTACCCAAACTTAAAAATAATTTAATTTTGTAAGACACCCAACCCCCTATGTACCTTTTTAAGAGATGGGGTATTAAAATTTCACTTTCCCTCAACCATCTAAAATCCTCAAATCGAGGCACCATCGTCTTATGCTCGTCAATAGCTTTCCAACCACTGTCGCCATGCTCAATACCAAGATTTGGATCAAAAGTTACAACACCTTAAATTTCATGGACTTTTTTACATCAGTTCCACCTCATTGCCACGTGGCATCCACATGGTGCCCTGTCACTTACACCATCTGATTTGGCTTTGACGTGGCACCTACCACTTGTCCCATCATTCATGGCTCCCCAAATCAACGGCCTAGGACAACTCATGATATTAGATCAACGGTTTGTAGCACTTCGAACTGGTACTTGTCGAAGTGTCTGGTTACACTATTTTGTAAACCACTACGATGACATACTCCAACCATGCATACTTTGCTGGATCAGACGATCCTAGGGGTCGAATATCAATGACTCTGATTACTTCGGAGTCTCCAACTAGCATGACGGTTAACTCACTCCTTCTCATTTCCACGTTAAGTGAACAGGTGGGACCTATGACGAATCGACGATTAAGATTGAGTCTCGCCTCTTCGTCGATCTATGGCCTAGATCACCTCTTGTGGTCCCTCTGTCAGAGTCCTCTAGTAACCCCGCACTCTAAAATCTTGACTATAGTACCATTTGATCGACGATGGAGATCTATCCACCCTTATATCCAACGATCGAAAATCAATGGCGGCCATCCAAGGTTCTAATCCCAATGGGGTCCATCCTTGTCCTCTTGAAAAAACTAGGTTTCAACACCTATTGTCCTTCGGACACGTTGGCTTCCACATTGGCGCGACACATGGCACTCATATCATGTCATGGCCACCCCCTCAAGATGCCAAAGAGCCATGACACGTGGCATAACCATTGCTCAACATGTGGACTTGACATGGCATACATGTCATCACAGAGCACTCGGCTTGTCCATTCATGAATTGACACATGTTCTCTCCCTGACATGCTAACCACCAGGATGACTCCTTCATTACCCTGACGTCACTCCCCTTTGTCAATACTCACCAAGGGAAATGGTAGGGCCCACAATGAATCGACCACTGAGATTGAATCTTGCCTCTTCATCGATCAAAAACCCAAATTGCTTCTCAGGGTCCCTCCTTCGGAGTGCATCTCCTCTGGAACCACAAATTACTTCGACCAACACCCCTCCGATGGGCGATCGAGATATCTCAATCTTGTGGATCTAATGGTTTAGATTTAAGACACTTGTCCCAAGGTACAAACCGATAGAAACTCACCCTCGATCCTTCTTTCAAATCACAAGCTGGCATGTGTCAACCCCTAAACAAGTTGGTGTTCTTCGTCAGCATGGCATCACTCTCCCCCTTAGCTTTTCTTAAGCGTGACCCCACATAACATATGAGTTAGCACCCGGGACACGTGGCCCTACCTAACTCTGCCACCTGGCTTGACACATGGCACTCAAACCACGTCACATTTCGCTTCCTCAAAGCACCAATTCACCTTGAAATGTAGCGCAATCACCACTTGAAACGTGGATTGGTGTGGCGTACACATCATCATTGAGCACCTAGAACGTCCGACTAGGTACTAACAACTATCCACAATGCATTGGTTGGGTGACATCCTCCTCCTCTACTCCTTTGGCTCGAGGAAAGTCTTCCTAATCCAACAACTGAGGTGAATTCTCCGATAGATCTAGGATGTCCAATAATTTGGAGTACTCCTCGTTGGAGTCTCTTTCTAATATTTCACATCAATACTCCGACGACCAGGCACTACAACCATCTTCAGACCAATATCTACGGTCCAGGTCCGTCGAGGTATTTCTCTGATGAATCCAACGGATCCCATTAACTCGAAGGCTCTGCCATGGGAGTCCTTTTCATTCCTATTCCTAGGCACCCCGATAGCTACACCCTCCAATGAAAGGTCAGGATCTCATCATTATACCGATTCAACAGCTGTGATTACTCTAGGCTTAAAATGTGGTTTTCTCCAGGCTAGAAGTCTAATTCAAAACTTAGCCTAATTTAGAGATTTTCTCCTAGTTCTTTCTAAAGGTTATCGACCTTCAAGTACTTCGAACCTTACTCTGAAAAACTGAGCAAGTACTATTTTCCTATCTCGATGGAGATTCTACAAGGTCTCTAGGATTTCCTTTCAAATAGGGAGGCTTTCCCCTAGAGCTTAAAGCTCTCCACTGTACGGAAACCTTTCCAGTTTCTAGGGCCTTTCGGCCTCCATTCTTCCAGCAAGTATTAAGTCCTGCTACTTATTCGCCCAAACGGGGATTTCATTCGACACAACCATTCGTAATAAAGAGTGATTAATGACACAAGGTGCACATGTAGGAGGCACAGACCAGCGATTATATTCATAACTACATCAATAAGTAGCAGTTGTTTATACAGTTTCTTAATTATGCAAATACTATGATTCCCATCACACAGTCATTCATTTATTTACCTTAGGTTTTTACTTCGAGGCTCAAGCAGTCGCCCATGACAATTTCCCAAGGGAAACAACACAATCATTGAGCAAGGCATTAGAAAAATACTTATTCACAATATCATTCTCCTAGCGTACAAAATTCTTCATCTATCATTTACCATAAGATTAAGTTCACAGTATTTCATTTACGTTAGAGTATCATTAATGACCTCAAACATTTATAGAGATTAAGCACATAACATACTTATCTGAAGCCTAGAAAATATTGGTAATTGTTGAAGGGTGTGCCATTTTCCACCCAACCTTAGGCACAACTACTCCTATGTCTTCACAGCTGACCACTCGCTAGCCAGAGTATGATGTCATGAGAGGAATTTTCTTTTTTTTGCTCAATAAATCATACAGGACTAATATTACTCTCCTTATCCTACAAGAATCTAGGAAAACTCAATCTTCATCCACCAAGCAAGGGGGTTTGCTAGGATGGATCACTCCATCATTCAAGTTCTCTCCAGMCMTGTTTCTCAACTTGATTGAAGACATTGTTAGTAGTTCCGCAACCCATAATTGTGTCTCTTTTCTTCTTCTCTTTTATCTTCCCAAACCATTCATGAGCATTCTCTTCGTCCTCTGTTTCTTCCCATGATTTTCCTCATTTTCTTGCCTTCCGCAACAAGATTTCGTGGGGAAAATCCCCCACTTCATGGATCATATCCAAAATTTCCAGATGGGTACTCTTCCCATCATCTCATTAATTCTTTAAGAATTTGACTGGTAATTAAATTCTTTAGGTCAAAGGATAATTCTAGGTCTGAGTGTTTTTAAATCCAACAAAGTACTCGCTTGGCAGGGTCATTTCACCCAGTAATGATTCCCTTCACCATCCTCTCTCATGACATCATAACCTGTATAGGCATCACCTTCAACAATTTGTCAACATTTTTCCATATATATATATAAAGGGTAAATATATTTACATCACATCCTTATCAAAGGTTCATTGTCTTTTACAATTTACACATAACCAGTCTATCCTTAGGTTTGGAAAAAATCACAAATATATTTACATATTGGGGGAAACAAGGGTATTACAAATTTCCTTAGTTTTGGATTTTGGAGGTTATAAATGTGCATGTCAAGGTGGAGTATGGAAGGTGTCCAAGGTCATTTTGATGTTAATGAAGGATACAAATATTGGAAACCTTTACCAGCTAGAAGGGAGTACCGAGATAAATGAAGCACCGTTGATATCTAAGGAAGCAAATGAAACAACTCATTTATGACATCAGAGACTAGGCCATATAAGCTAGAAATCACTCAAGGTACCAATAAATCGCAAGTTACTTCCAAGTTTAAAATCTCTAAATTTGAATTTCTGCAAGCATTGTGTTTTTTTGGAAGCAATGTAGACAAAAAATTAAAATAGGTAGTCATACAAGTAAAATGTATCCTTGATTATATTCATTCAGATGTTTGGGGCACATCCCCTTCAATTTCTTTGGAAGATCAACATATTTTGTGTCATTATAGATGATTACTCTAGAAAGGTGTGGGTATATTTTTTCAAAAGAAAAGATGATGTGTTTAATGTATTTAAGCGATTCAAAGTTTTAGTTGAAAAGAGCACCGGTAGGTCAATTAAGTGTTTGAGAACAGATAATGGAGGTGAGTTTACGTCCTTGGAATTGAAAATTATTATAAGGAAGCTAGGATCAAAAGACATAAAACCATTGTTTATACTCCTCAACAAAATGATGTTGTTGAACACGTGAATAAGACTCTTCTAGAGAGAGCAGGGAGCATGCTCAAGAATGCCAAGTTGCAACAAGAGTTGTGGGCAGAAGCAATCTTTACAGCGTGCTATCTGGTAAATCGGTCGCCATCAACTGCAATAGACTCTAAGATTCTGGAAGAGGTCTGGACAAAGCATTTGTGTGATTATTCAAATCTGAATTTTTTTTGTTGTGATGGTTATGCTCTTATTTCTAGATATCAACGTTCTAAGTTAGACCCTAGATCAAAGAAGTATGCCCTTGTTGGTTATGGTGATGGAATTAAGGGATATATATTGTGGGATTCTACTGCCCACAAACTCATCTTAAGCAAAGATGTAGTATTTGATGAGTATTCTCTCATAAAATTAGACATGTTAAGAGTTGAAATGAGACAAGAACAAGTACCACAAATTCATTGAATTCAGTTGGAGACTCGGGTATCCACAGGAAAGGGGGAGCATGAAGAAACTCTCGAAGAAGAAGACGAGGCTACATAGAATTTCCAAGAAAGTGTGGAAATGTCACAACAAACTCTAAGGATATCTACACAGGCCATGAATTTCCCCAAAAGATATGAAAATTATGTTTCATCTATTGCTTTGATTTCTAATGATGGGGAACCTAGTTGTTATCAAGAAGCGATGGATGTTATTGAAAGTGCTAAATGGAAAATAGCAATGAAAGAAGAAATCGATGCCTTGGAAAAGAATTAAACATGGGACCTGGTAGAACTCCTGAAACGCAGGAAGGTTGTTAACTGCAAGTGGGTCTACAAACTGAAAAAGGGAGTTGATGATAAAGTTGAAAAGTATAAAGCAAGACTGGTGGTAAAAATGTATTCTCAAAAGGAAAGTATTGATTTCCATGAAATGTTTTCATTGGTTGTTAAGCTTGTTCCAATTTTTGTTGTATTAACACTAGTTACTTTACTTGATTTTGAGTTAGAGCAGCTAGATGTTAAAACAACACTTATACCTAAAGATTTGGATGAGGAAATATATCTGGAACAACCAGAGGGGTTTGTTCAAGATCGCAAAATGTTTGTTTGCAAACTCAAGAAGTAATTGCATGGCCTGAAGCAGTGTCTCAAGCAATGGTATAAGAAGCTTGATTCCTTCATGGTGAACCAAAATTTTACAAGAAGTGAGTATGATCATTGTGTTTATTTCAAAATGTTGGAAAATGGCATATTCATTATCTTGGTGTTATATGTTGAGGATATGCTTGTAGCAAACAAAAGCATGATTGAGATCAACATGTTAAAGGATAAATTGGCTAGGACATTTGATATGAAAGATCTAAGAACAACAAAATAAATCTTAGGCATAGAAATACAGCTTTGGTTATCACAACAAAAGTATATGGAAAAAATACTCTTCAGTATGAAAAATATGAAGCCATTAAATATCCCTTTGGCTTGCCATTTCAAGTTTTCTTCAAGTTTATGTCGTAGTAATAAGGAAAAAAATGATTATATGTCTCGTGTATTGTATGTTAATGCAGTAGGAAATTTACTATATGCGATGGTACGAGACCAAATATGTCACATGCAGTTGATGTTGTCATTGGATACATGGCAAATCCAGGTAAAAACCATTGGGAAGCAGTGAAATGGGTGTTTCAGTGTCTTAAAAGTACAAGTGATGATTGTATCACCTATAATAGTTGCAGTGATTCAAACTGTGGTTATGTTGATACGGACTTTGCAAGTGATTTGGACAAAAGATCTACTTCAAGTTATGTCTTTACTCTTGTAGTGGGACCTGTTTGTTGGATGTCAAAGATTCAAAACATAGTTGTTTTATCCACTACTGAAACAGAATATATTACTGTTTCAGATGTTTGCAAGGAAGCAATATGGTTAAAGAGTTTAGTGGGTGAGTATGGAAAGGTGCAGACAATGTGAAAGTACTTTGTCATTCATTTGACTAAAAATCCAGCTTATCACAGTAAGACTAAGCATATTGCTTTTAAATACCTTTTTGTATGACAAGTTATTGATGGAGGTGGAGTAGCTCTTGAGAAAGTCCATACTCAATAAAATTGTGCAGACATGTTAACAAAACCAATGTTGTTAGACATTGTGGTGGTGTTTGGCTTCTCTTGACTTGCAGAGAAGGTGATGAATGAATCTGGGCAAGCTATCAGATAAATTGTTGTGAAGATGGAGATTGTTGAACAAGTGACAAACAATCCAGTGGTTCGAAAATTATCCCAAAAATAGGATCCGGCGGTTCAATAATTAATTGCAGTCGGTTCATGTAACTGTGGAAGCTGTGATATATATATATATATGTAGCCCGTAGAAGCAAATTTGAACAGATTTGTAAGCCTGTTGTTGGGTTATTTTGTAATCTCCAAGATTGAGCAATAAGAATACCAATTCCCTTCTCCGTGGATGTTACCTTGACAAATCGTCAGGGTTTTACCACGTAAAGTCTGTGTTTTTGTGATTGCAGTTCTGTATCTTGATTGTGATGTTCAGATTACTAATTGTTGTACCTTGCTGTATCTTGTTTTCTGTTGCATTCTCTGTGCTCGGTTTCCCAACACAATCAAAGACTTGCAAGAATAGTTCAAAACCTGTTTTTTTTTTTGAAAAAGATATTTTAAAAGTTTCTGGACCAAGTCTTTTGGGGTTTGGTACCTTGCCAACAAGTATGAAAGGGCAACATGTAACAAAAACCTTCATTCTTCCATGCCTCCAATTTTGTAGATGAGACTCAGCAACCCAACAATGTCACTTTTAAGCATTTATGACACTACAACCATTCTTATCATACCACAATTAACACCAGAATACCTTAGTTATAGTATCAATCAAGAAATATGGCATAAAACCAGACCACGACGCCTTTAAATAATCCACGCAAAAATGAAATTCATGAAGAAAAATGCAGCTCCACTGGAATCATCAATGCACACAATGGGCATCGTATGCCCTTGACAAACCCAAATAGAACTCAAATTTTAAAGAATCAATTCCAACTGTTTTATGCAAGGAAAAATTATCCTTGATTGTTTTCATCAAGGACTTGATCTCTTACAGATTTTAATCACATACAAACTATCAAGAGATCTGTGTACAGTATAAAACATGGAAAAGTTGAGACTTAAATACATAGACAAAAATATATTTAGACTCGGACATCCAAGTTATTTCAATAACCAGGAATATGAACTTTTTTCTGTAAGAAATGAAATTTACACATTACTATCTTCACCCCTCACTCTGCCTAATGACTACCTCGAAATGTACAAATCTCCGACACAATAAAAAATGCAAACACAAACTTTACAGGGAAGAGCGAAGAGCTATCCTCTTCATAGTTGTTGGTTCAAGAAATCATCTTCTACTGTTTTATTTCGGGTGGTTCCTACATATCCTGTAGGGCTTCCAAAAAACCACTTTTCCAGCCATTGCCCGCCACGCTGCATCCAGTTCTGCTCAGCTTGGCTATTGTCTGCTTCTATTTTACTCTTCCCTTCCTCCTCCAGCAAAATGTCTACCCACCTATTTTTCATGTATTCCAATACAGCATCCAGCCCCTGCTGAACGATCTCTTGTGGTGGGATGACAAAGGGGTTTTGATCAAGGTTCAGTTTCTTCAAATTGTTTAATCTTCCAAACGAACAAGGCAATTCTTTGATTTGATTGTTACTCAGGTCTAGGTCCACAAGATTGGTTAAATCACCAATAGTGTCTGGAATGGTAGTTAGATCACTGAAATTGCTGCTGGCATTCAAGATTTCCAGATTTTGCAATTTGCCAATAGCTAAAGGAAGCGACCTGAGCTCATTGAAATGGACATCCAAAACCCTTAATGATTCCATTTCACAAATAGAAGATGGCAGGGACCTTAGCTTATTTAAGTGGACAAAGAATTTCTGGAGATTAACAAGCTCATTCCCAATGTTGGTTGGTAAATAGGTCAACTGGTTGAAACTAGTATCCAGCTCAATCAATGCACTGCACAATGGCCACTTTGGCAAATCAGAATCAAACTCAAGAGAGCCAAAACAAAAGTCAGAGACTGAACAGACATTATTGCATATAAACAAAAATTAGAAAAAAGAGAAATTTGCCATCCTCATCTGGAAGTGCAAAACATAAAGTCGTTATGTTTTACCTGCATCTTGAAATACTGTCGGGTAACGCTTTCAGTTTGTTTGCCGAAACATTTAGGACCTTCAGACTTTTCAAAAGCCCTATATAATCTGGCAGCGAGACCAACATGTTAGAAGACAAATACAGTGCCTCCAGATTTGTGAGGCCTGCAACTGAATCAGGGAGAGCCTGTAGTTGACAGAAAACATTTCAAAGGCAAAATGATCAGTGTCATACAATGTATATGACCTAAAACAACCTTGCAAACAACAGCAAATAGATCATTAACATGCTAGTAAAAACCCAGGAAACTCCTCACCTCCAGTTGATTATTTGAAAGGTCGAGGAACGTTAGTGTTGTCAGCTTGCCAAACGCCTCTGGAATAAACCTCAGCATCCGTCCTCTCAATTCTAACTTCTCTAAATTTCTATGGGATGCTTCTTGCAGAACCCTCACCACTTCCTCGTTCACCTCATCCTTCACAGGGAGCACTTCATAGTAACTCCTTGATGATTCATATATATCAGCAAGTTGTTGTTCTGCATCCTTCAACAAATTCTCATATTCGTCATGCTTCTCATCAAGATGAATCACAGCCTTGAAGGGAAACATTTCTCTCTCTGCAGCTTCTCGAGCCTCTTTCTCTTTTGTAGCCTGAATGAACATAACGGAGATATAGATTGTCAAATGATGCTTTTAATATCATTTATCAAAAATGGTTTCAATTAAAACGATAGATGCTTTAAATACTAATAAAAATGGTTGGCTCTTACCAAATACCAAATCCGCCATTAATCAAAACATGTCAGAAATGAGAGGAGGATTACACTGACCTGTTGAGATCTCCATTCTCTGCGGTCCACCCCTTCTGGCCGCTTTCCCAAGACAATAGATTCCAACTGTTTCGATAGCCTTGATTCAATTTGAGCAATATTGATCCTGGCCTGATCCACAGCCTCATGATCAGGTCGCGGGCCAAGACACTGTAGAACATCTCTAGCATGGACTACATCAGAAACAGCGGCAGTCATTAAAGCCAGTATCTCTGGATTTTTCAATTTGGGTAGTTGATTGACGAGCACCTCATTTTCTATCTCCTTTCCAATACCTGCTTTAACATTTCTGCCACCCTCACTTAGAGTCCTATTTACAGGAAATTGGGAAGGTTTAATGAAAGGCTGCTGAGGAGGCTTGCGAGACATCACGTAAGAAAGAATTGGGTGACTCTTAGAATCAGGTTCCATTCGAACCCCTTGAGAGTTAAAACTCTCGCCTTCAACTTAAAAATAGCTGTGCACTTTGAGGAGGTCTTCCTGGGAGAGTTTGTATTCCACGGCGTCTAAAGCCCTCTGTATTTAAACATAAAGCTTTAAGAAACGCACCAATATTTCATTGCAAAACGTTAAAGATTGATTTTAAAAGCAAGCTTGTAGAAATCGAGGTTAAAAGACATAAAACAGATATCTTTCAAGCTCGGAATCAAAAACCAATACATCTAAAGCTCAATATTCAGACGAACGGCGTCTCCTGCATATTAACCTTTCAACTTTCCCCCGTAAAATCCCACTGATAATAACATGACTTTCGAATGAAACCCTACGGATTAAATACTCAGAAATGAAATCGACATGGCGGTTCGCACGAAGGCCTAAGGCTGTGAAAAAATAAAATCTGAAGAAGAAACGCCTGATGAAGGTTCAAATGAATCATAACTATAACAAAAGACGAACACAGACAAACCCTCGACCAAACCCCAAAAGAAAGCACACAAAACAAAACCAAATATAGCTGAGCACATATAACACCGCAGAAGCCAAGACATTGCTGGTTAGTTGAATGAAACATACAACATACCACTGCTCTCAATCCGCTCGCAGCCCGCTGCAAATACAGCCGGATGAAGCTCCAAATAGCTCGATAAATTGCCAAAATCCCAATTAAAAACTCAAGTAACCCTTCGATTATACGTAAGTTCAGGTCGGTATTAAAGCATGGTTAGTTGCAGGCTGTAAATGAGCGAGCCGAAAGAGGATTTTGTTAACCTGCTTTCGTGCGCAGCAAAAGCGAAGGAGTCGGAGAGTTCTTCCATGTAGTCCCAAATTTAACAGTTTTCGATAACGGTTTTTTTGTTTTCCTATGGGCGTGGATTCACATGACCTTAGACAACGACTCCATGCGGTGGAACAGGAAATTGTATGGTAAAACAAAGACGTTGTGGCTTTTTTAAGGTAACTTTAAGATTGTTTTTTTTATTATTATTTAATTTTAGTAGATTTTTAATTCCAAGTTTGGGAACATAGCTTTTTTATAAATTATAATTTTTTTGAGATAAATTACGTGGAATTGTATTTTTTTTAAATAATTTAGCATTATCATGATTATTTTTAATTTCAAAAAGATTTTTTATATAAATTTAATATTGAATTTAGGTCAACTTTATATTTTTTTTAATAATAAATAATAATTTATAAAATTTAATAATAAAAATATTTATAAACTCATTTTTTAATTTTAAACTTATAAAAAAATTAATGAATATTAATTTTTATTAACTTTGTATATATATTTTTTAATGATAAATAATAAACTAAAACAATTTAATATGTGAATTTCTACTTTGGAAATTAATTTTATTACCACTAGATATGGTTTACCATTTAAATTTAATATGTGAATTTTTACTTTGAAAATTAATTTTACCACTAAATATGGTTTACCATTAAAAGTTTATATAATGAGTTATAATTTGGAAAAATATCCCTTACAAATTGATATTTTAAATTTTGTAACTAATTTTGGAAAGTGGATGAGAATTTTATTGGTTTGATGGAGAAATCAAGTAAATTTATAATAGCTTAATAGAAGTCTTTAAGAAGTTGAATTTGTGGATGAGGAATGAAGAATTCTTTTTACTCATGATAAAGGTTTAGTTATGATAATTTAAAGAGTTGAATTTGTGGATTAAAAATATAAAATTGTTTTTATGATAATTTATTCAGTTTTTTTTAATTACTATTAAGTATCTAATTATAATTATAATGATTGAATATGCAATATTTGTAATGTACTTTTTACATATAAGTGGATTAAAGATCATTATCTTGTCATTCTTAAGAAAATGAATAGAGGTTGTTTTCCATCCTATGACTAAGATACAATCACAATGTCCAAACGTTTTCATGCATAATAATCTCCACCATGGCTTATTCAAAGCAAGATCATCTTTGAAAGGTCACAACATTCCAAGCTAGTTGAGGACTTTAAACATGGTCATCATAAAAAACAAAGAATTTACATTTTTTTTTAAAGAAACTAATAAAGGTTTTAGAAATAAAAATCATAGGCTCTTTTTTTTTTTGGTAGAGAAGGCACTTATCAATGAGTTTATAGGGTAGTGGTTAAACCACAAGTTTTAGAATAGTGGTTGGAAGAATATTCTCTCTCAGTCATTACATTTCTTTATTTATGGATAAGGTTACATTGCTTTTTTGTTCCTATTGAATCAATGGACACTTGATGTTAACCTCGAGGATTTTCTTTGAATCAATGGACACTTGATGTTAACCTCGAGGATTTTCTTTGAATCAATGGACACTTGATGTTAACCCCGAGGAGGACATCCCCAAGTGAGTCCTAGTGTGGGTTCACATCCTCATCTTCCACAAATCTTTTGGGAGGACCTGACTTTTAGGTGTTGGCAACTATAGTCTTGAAAGGTTTTTGGACAAAGTTGTACCGAAGACATGCCAACTCTCATGTGTGTGGATCTGTATAGAATTAGACCTCGAATAGGGGCTACCAAAATCCTTCTAGCAGAATCAAAATGGATGGTCAAGCATTTGGTTATGAGCAACTCACATTCAAGTGCAATATTTTCCATGAATATGGCTACTTTGGCAAACATTGGAATAAAGGGCGAACACCCTCATCTCACCCCCTTAGTAACAAATGCAGTCAATCAATAGAAGGAAGCATAAGAAACCAACATCTTTATTTCCCTAAGACCAAAGTCCTTGCCCCATCCCCATCCTAAACCCCAACAAAATCACTTTAAGGTTTTGAAGGATCCAGGCACGAGTGTGAAAGTTGATCCCTAGAAAGACAATTATAAGGAGGGTGAGCATCGGGAAGAGAAGAAACCATAGAGAGATGAGAACAAGTTTATGGCAAATGACGATACTAAGAAAGAAGGGAAGGAAATCCTCCCTACCTAGGAGGTGCCAAAGGCAAACCGCAACCCCCCTAATTTGTTGGTATTTTTAAATAGACACTTAGTGCCCCCATTGCTACAAGAAGTGGCAAAACTAGAAAACAATATGCAAGAGATTTTTTGATAAACACCGAGTGATAAGTTTTGAAACGTCCAACGTTTTGAGTGGACACTCCACTCACTTCAAGTCCCTGATGATGGGTGGAGTGTCCACTCGAAACGTTGGACGTTTCAAAACTTACCACACAATGTTTATCCAAAAAGCTCTTGCATATTATGATGAACTATGAAAATCTACACACTCATAAACTAGAAAATAAGTTTGAAAAAGAAAGATTGAACAAAACAAAATGTTAGGCTCACAATGTTCGCTTGTCAAATTTAATTACTATTTATGAAATTCATCTAAAAAATAAGTATAGTCTTCCATCATATTTCTTTAATTAGTCAATTTGTGAAATAATGTCTAAATTGTGTTGTCCAACTCGTTACAAGAAGTGAAAAAACTAGAAAACAAGTTTGAAAAAGAAAAATGAACAAAACAAAATGTTAGGTTCACAATGTTTGCTTGCCAAATTCATCTAAAAAATAAGTATAGTCTTTCGTCATATCTTTTTAGTTAGTCAACTTGTTGAACAATGTCCAAATCATGTCGCCCCACCTCCTACAAGAAATGGAAAAACTAATGGAAAAACTAGAAAACAAGTTCGAACCAAAAAAGTTAAACAAAACAAAACATTAAGCTCACAATGTTCGCTCGCCAAATTCAGTTACTCTATGAAATTCATAAAAAAAAAAAAAATATATATATAGTCCTCTTCCTATCTTTTTAGTTAAGTAAATTAGTGAAACAATGTCCAAATCGTTTTATTTATAAAAACAAAAAACGTCTTCAAAGTTCTAAAATGATAATCATGTCTTTTTTAATTAAAATATAACTTTTAATTTGTTTGAAAAAACAAAAACGTATAAGGAAATCCCAAGTAAAGAATATTTTTTTTACACTTGCCATCCATTGGATGTAGCATTCCATTGTCTCTCCCAATTTTTTAATCACTACGTGTACTCATAATCTTAACCCTAAGATTTTATGATATTTTCTTAAGGGTTGAGGTATGATATTTTGACAAAATATCTAGCGTGATATAGGGAAAAGGTGTACATGTCACTTCACCGACTAAGCAGGTGACAAATGGACTCCTTGTCATTGAGTAAGAGTTACTCAATTAAGGCCCTAAGGGTGCACATGTCACTTCATCAACTAAGCAGGTGACAAATGGATTCCTTGTCACGTACTAAGAGTTACTCAAATGTGGCTTTATTATTAGGTAGGGGCTCCATGCATACATTTCACTATCATTAACTCTAAAATGCAAAGAAAAGCATAGTGTGGCCTTCAATTATTCAACTCCCTTGGTTCTAAGTAAATAGATTCTATTAAAATAAAATAAATAGAGGTGACAAATGGATTCCTTGTCACTTACTAAGAGTTACTCAATTAAGGAAAGGCAAATGTGGCTTTATTATTAGGTAGGGGCCCATGCATACATTTCACTATCATTAACTCTAAAATGCAAAAAAAAGTATAGTGTGGCCTCCAATTATTCAACTCCCTTGGTTCTAAGTAAATAGATTCTATTAAAGTAAAATAAATAGAACTGAGACCAACAACTTTGTGACATATGTGAGCATTTTTCTATCTTTAATTAAAAGAAAGTGAAGGTTGACCTTCTTTGGTACCTTACATTCATGTGCTATACCAAGGATAAGGTTCTGATTTTTGGTAATGTGTCTCTAATGGTATCTGTATAAATTGTTATGATTCAACATCAAATAAAGGTATTTAGGTGGACGTAGTACAAAGAGTAAAAAACCAACAAGTTCATAATTTTTTTTAAATGAATTTATAATAATTATAATAAAAATTTTGAAAATAAAATTATGTTTGAAGTTTATAAATGTTTTAATATTTTCAATTAACTTTTCATTCATTATCTAAGAATTTAAAAGAAGTTAATAACTAATAAAAAATAGTGAATTTATGGAGCAAATAAATTGATGTATTAGGTATTAGTTGTTAAAAAATAATATTAAATTTTTTTTTTTCAAGAAAGCTTTCACGAATTTTTTTTTGAGTATTTTCTCATGATTCATGGATGGTAAATGGAGTAAATCGCAAAATAGACCGAGTATTTCACCATGATCCATGGATGGTAAATGGAGTAAACCGGAAAACACCCCAAGTACTTCACCATGATTCATGGATGGTAAATGGGATAAATCGTCGACCCTAATTATGGAGCCTAACTCCGAGGGATCAAGAGAGTCGAACTAATGACCTTCCCAACTATGGGGGAAAGATAAGAAATCTCAAGTCTAGCTTATAACTACTTGAGCTAGACCTGGGATTGCTCAATCCTCTATCGATAAATCCTCTTTCTTTATCAAAGATTCTTCCAACTTTATCCAAAAGACTCGGTATCTTTGCCTTGACGATAATGACATCATGGTCAACTTTGATGTTGTCTCTTAAATTACCAAAATTCTCGTTTTGAAAGCCCTAGCCTTGATCTCCAAATTGGTCAACTTTGAAACTCTTAACCTCATATAAATCTATCTCACCTCTACTTTAATTACCTTCAAAGGTGATTTCTATGAACAAACTGAAGGTACAACCATGATATCTTCCTTATCCCCAGTAGTTGCTAATATTTTTATGGAGCATTTCGAGACTCTAGCCTTAAACAACTTTCATCTCAAACCCAAGTGTTGGTTTTGATTTGTTGATGACGCCTTTGTTATTTGGCCTCATGCCCATACCACTTTGATCTCTTTCTTTACCCATTTGAATAGTATTTCCCCTCACATCCAATTTACTATGGAAACCCAACAAGATAACTTTGTTCCATTCTTGGATGTTCTTATCTTTTGACTTCCTAATGGATCCCTTTCCCACCAAGTTTATAGGAAAAAGACTCATATTGATAAACACTTTCATGCCCAATCCCACCATGATCCTTCTAAAAAATACATGGTTTTAAAAACTCTAATGACCCGAACCATCCACATCTTCACCCCGCAATTCCTTGAGAAAGAAAAATCTCACTTAACAAAGGCCATAATTTCTAATGGATACTTTATCTCTCGAATCAATAAAGCCTTATGCTTAGCCCATAATCCCAAATAAAAAAAACTCTACCTCCTCTTCCCCACCCCTTGCTCTCATCTCTCTTCCCTACATCTAGGGCACTATTTACCATATTTCAAACATTTTGGCTAAAAAGGACATCAAAACCTTGTTTAATCCCGGTAAAACCCTCAAACAATTATTCACATCTGCCAAAGATAAATCAGACCCGATGATTGTCCCAGGAGTTCACCAAATTTCATGCTCCTGTAGAAAATCGTACATAGGTCAAATCAGTAGATCCTTTAAAGCTCATCTTAAAGAGCATATAGCTAACACTACCCATAATTGTATCTCCAAGTCAAATGTTGCTGAGTACTCCTCTAAATCTAAACACCTAATTTGTTTTGACAAAACCAAAATTTTAGCCTTAGCCCTGTTTTACTCTTCTCGCATCATTCGTGAAGCTCTAAAAATCGAAAAACATCTTAACAATTTTAATCACAAAGATGGCTACAAACTTAGTCATTCTTGGAAGTTCACCATTCATCTTCTGAATCACTAAGCCTTGTGTGATATTATTCGACCGATTGTTTCTCCTTTCTTACCCTTTTGGGATTTATTTTATGTTCATCTTCTCACTCTAAACCATCCCATTCTTGTCACTCTTCTTGTTATGGGGGTCCTCTTACCTTTCTCTAATTTTCCCTTAATGTTTTTCAAATAAATAAATTTCCAGCTCCTGATATGCTAATATAATTATTATATATTTCCATGTTATCACATAATTTCATGCTCCTCATCTTTCTATCTTTCTTTCATTTATTATTATTTTAATATCTTATTAAAGCTTTGACCTCTTTATTATAATATATTTTATTTTCCCTCAAATCTTTATAACTATTTTATTTTCATCAACCTCAAGAGTGATCTTTTAATGCTCAAATGTCATCTCTCAAACTTCATATTTTAAACCTAATCCCAACACTCTTTTCTAACAAATCAACTTTATGTTTCTAATTATGGGTGGAGTATCCCGTTTCAAAATTGTATAAAAAAATTTATCCAAAAAATTAAAATAACCTTGAAAGCTAAAAAATAATATTAATATTAAGGAAAATGAGTTTAAAAATATAAAAATGAAAGGGAATGGTCTCCATAATAGATTAATTATAAATTGAAAACTTGACATAGCTTAAATTAGGGTCAACAAAAGTATAAATTAATATCATGTGAATTAAATTAAGTTGATGAAAATATAAAATAATATCATATGAACTAAATTAAGTTGATGAAAAGAAGGAAATTCAAAACAAGGGTCAACTTCAAGCAGTGAATTTAGATGGCTAGAAATTCAAAACATTGAAATTGAAAAAATTATTTAAAGAAATTAGTTTCCAGCACATATATCGAGAGCACAATAAAGAGGCAGACTTATTGTCAAAGCGGGCGCTAAAGGAGCCCAAAAGTAGATTGACTGTCTATCATTGACATAATGGTGAAGAAAGCCCGCCTACCCATCTAAACATCTTTGAAAATTGAGCAGTCTTGAGTATCGGGGTGTCTTTCGGAGATGTTGTGGTCTTTTTTATTCATCAATTTGCATCTATCCAGTCTTTACTTCAGTTGATGTTGGTATGTTGTTTTGTGTAAACAGTATGGAGTCTTTTGTTTTATTCAGTATAGAAAAAATATAGTTTGATTGTACTCTCATAGTATCGGACAGGACAGAAACAATACGGTGTCTGTAAAAAAATTATACCATTATATAATTTAAAGATACTTTTCTTCAGAAAAAGTTGATGAAAAGAAGGAATTGGAAAAGAGGTTTAAAAATCAATAATAATTTAGGAAATTATTTAAGGTATATAATTGAGTAATATGATAGAAAATATCTAGCATGATGATGTTAGTAAAAGTGATTAATAAAGTATGAAATGAATAAATTATGAATGAATTCGTAAAACATGAAAATAATAAATTATATAAAAAATGTAAGAAAGAAACAAATTATAATAAGTGAATATGTTGTTAAAAGCCCCAATTCACACACATCTTCAAGCCCTCCTTCCCAGAAATGACTGTTGGGAGATCAATTGGGATATCTATTTATTGGGAGACATATTTGGAATGGATCAGTGCTTGGGTAGTGGGATCTTTGGGTAGCCTCTTCTATCGGTTGTTCATTTCCTATTCTCCTACCTATGTAACATCTACTCCTAACTAGAGCTGATGTTCTAACGCGTACGAATTAGCTTAACACATACGCCTAAACTAGGTATTTCTCTTCCCTATTCGACTCCCTACTTCCTATTCATATTTATAATTGACCTATTCCCTACCCTAATCGCGCCTATGAGCAAGTTCCCTAACAAAATGGTTAGTTTTAAATTGAAAATGTAAATAAAAATTGAAAAATTGAAAAATAAATAAAAAATTATTTAACAAAATTATAGAATTGGTTATATCTATAAATTATTATTTTTATAAAAATATAAAAATATAGAATTTGATCATATCAAAATTAAAATCTCATAATCAAAATCTCATATGGTAAGATACAACAACTTTTTTTTATTGTTTTTTTATAAATACAAGTTAATAATGATATGTGAAAGTTGGCATGATACTTTTAAAAAAATTTTGTTTATGTGTATGAAAAATAAAATTACAATTTCAAAAATTTATGCCTTTTTAATCAATAAAATAAATAAAATAAATAAAAATTAAAAATTAAAAATTATATCTTAAATTTTCAAAATAGTTAATTTAATAAATTGTTTTTTTAAAATATTAAAAAGCTTTATAAAAAAAATTATAACATAAAATTGAATTAATACAAAGTGAAAGTGTTGTAAATGAAAAGCATACCCTCCTTACTTTTGCAAAGAGTAATAATAATAAATATATCATATTAAAAATAAATTAAAACAAATAATAATAAATATATTATATTAAAAATAAATTAAAACAATGAATACATGGATTTGAAAGAAGAAAATATCGAGTAATAATAATAAATATATTATATTAAAAATAAATTAAAACAATCAATACATGGATTTGAAAGAAGAAAATATCGATAATATAATAAGTTATATTATTGGGAGTACATGGATTTGAAAGAAGAAAATATCGATAATATAATAAGTTATATTATTGGGTTTAAGAAAATATCGATAATATAATAAGTTATATTATTGGGAGTACATGGATTTGAAAGAAGAAAATATCGATAATATAATAAGTTATATTATTGGGTTTTATATTGATGGGAGGGAAAAATGAAATTCATGATGTGGTTAGTAAAAGTGATTTGAGCGAGATGAATTAGAATGGATTATTAAAATAAAAATAATGTGATAGATTAATTTAAAAATATTAAATTAAAATAAAATATTAATAAAAATAAAATTAAAAGTATATAAAAAGATTAAGATAATAATATCTAGGGAAAAAGTTTTCATAAAAGTAATCAAAGAGATTGAAGAATTATACGATACAATGGAAGAAGGAATACACTTTTGAACGAGAAAGTATAACAAATGTAAAAAGTTACTTTATCATGATTAAATGGGAGATAAAGAGGGACAAAGAATTTAGATAATGGGTTTCCAAGAGTGGATGGATTTGTAACTTTCTTCCCGATTTATATTGTTAGGGTGTTTTTCAATTTCAAAGACTTCTCTTATCATGCACGATGAATAATAAAGAGTAGGAGCTAGGATTTTGGTGTGATTAAAGTAGACAAGGTGTTTGGTGTTATGGGATTGTTTAATGATAACATATTTAGTAAGTCAATTATGAAGAGTATTGATAATATGTTATTTGAGATGAGTTTGATTAGATCTACCCATTTGACCAATATATGATTTGCCACATGAGCAAGGAATATGGTAAACACCTTGGGAGAGAAAAGGGTCAAATTTATCTTTAACGCTTATGAGTAATTGCTTAATGGTTTTGTGTAGTTTGAACGTGGAGTTTTGATATTCTTTTTGGATACGATTTTGGAAATATGATCTATTATTTTGTGAATATAAGGGAGCGAAATTTGGCCTTAAGGAGGAGAGGTGAGGAGGGGTTTCTTGGTTCTAGGATGGAGAATGGAGTGGAAAGTTGTGTTCATTTAGGAAATTGAGCAACCATTGTGATGTATCCCACCAGGTTCAAATACACACAACCTCTAAATATATACAAAGCAAAGCAAGGGACACCCATAGCTTTTCCTCAAGAAACCCCCAAGGGGAATTATTATTATTAAATCATCATTCTTGTGTGTTATCATCTATTATACGAAAGGTCCCCTTTTATAACTATAGGTAACCATAACAAATACATCATAATTAGATATCCCATCTAAACCAAGTGCATACCTATCTCCCTAACTCTCTCCACAATATCTCCATGAATCTCTCACTGAATCTCCATCTGTAACTTCTCTCATTTCTCCTCATCTCTCACTCTCACGTAGACTTCTAGAATTAGTCTACCTCATTACAAAGCATCACATAATTTATTAATTATTCATGATCACAAGTAGGGGTTATTTCATCAAACTCCCTCCTTAACGAATAATTGTGATCCCATTATTCCTCTTTTTCACTTGGTCCTTTGACTTTGGTCTCATCTTCATTTTCTTTCTCTTCACTGCTCTCTCTCTTCTTCTATCTTTGATCTTCTTCTTTCCTCAGTCATCTTCACCTTTCATCTTGTACCTGCAAACATAAACAATGTTTAAGTCCATATAAAAAAGTCACCATCCACTGAAATACATGGGTCGTTAGTCGTTGTATATGTCGGTTCTCTAGGAAACCTTTTCTCCTACATGGTTCATCAACCATTCTTTTATTGTATGTTTGCATACTTATACCTTTTATCCCCCCTACATCATCATCATCATCATTCCCATCCTGGGTTTTTGGGTTACCCGTAACCATGCTCTCGATGCTCCTGCATCACATTGGCTTGAAGGGCATTAGTGATATTGGATGTTTTTTGGTTAAGGTGTTGGGGGGTGGAAATTCAAATGACTTTGGATACAAGGGTTTTTAAAACAACAAAATTTTAGGCAGGGTGATGGTGGTATTGGGCATGCATATATATATTGGTATGAGTCCTTTTACTAAAAACTTGGTAGAAGAGGGTGTCATCTAGTTCTCGAGTGATTAGAACATCAATGATTATAAGCAAATTATCTTGTTGGGTTTCCATGGTGAATTGAATCTGGGGAGATCAGCTATTGAGATGGTCAAAAAATGAAATAAGGGAAGAATGTCTATAGGGCCGGATGGAAAAAGTGTCATCGATGAATTGAAACTAACATTTGGGATTAAGATTAACGCTGTTGAGGGCTAAAGTTTCAAAGTATTCCTTGAAGATGTTTGCCACTGTGTGGGGATAATGATGACCCCATCATTGTGCCTTCATTTTGTTCATAGAATTTATCTTTGAAACAAGAAGAAGGTAGACGCGAGACATATCTTAACAAGATTAAGGGTCTAAGTGTGTAGGTTTTCATAGTTAGTCATAATGTTTCTTGAACTTTCTATAGATATACTATGTATAAAATTTTGAAACATCCAAGGTTTCGAGTGGACACTCCACCAATCATCATCAGGGACAATCACCTTTAAATGGATATGATATGAACAAACAAAAGGTACACCCATGGGGTCCTCCTTATCCCTAGTTGTCACTAATATTTTTATGGAACATTTCAAAGCTTTGGCCTTAAACAACTTTCATATTAAGCCCAAATGTTGGTTTCAATTTGTTGACGATACCTTCATTGTTTGGCCTCATTACCATCCCTCTTTGGTCTCTTTCTTTAACCATTTTAACAACATTTTACCCCATATCCAATTTACTATGGTTACTCAATTTCTCAAGTCAACAAGGCCTTTCTCTTGGCCTACCATTCTAAATCTAAAAACTCTCATTCTTATTCTCCACCCTTAGCCCTTATTTCTCTTCCCTATATCCAAGATACTACAGATCATATATCTAATATTTTGGCCAAAAATAATGTTAAGACTCTTTAAACCCCACAAAACCCTTAAACAATTAATCATAACTACTAAGGATAAATCCGACCTCGTGCTTGGACAAAGAGTTTACAAAATTCATTGCTCCTATAAAATCATACATAAGTCAAACTGGTAGATAATTTAAATCCCTTCTCGAAGAACATATAGTTGATACCTTCCACAATCACATCTCTAAGTCGGTCATTGTGTAACACTCCCACAAATCTAATCATCTCATTTACTTTGACCAAACTAAAATTCTAGCTTCAAAACCCTTTTACTCATCTCATATCATTCAAGAAGCACTAGAAATTGAAAAACACCCTAATAATTTTAATCGGGAAGATGGCTACAAACTTAACTAATCTTGGAAACCCACTATTCATCATATTGATCACTAGCCCTTTTTATTTTTTATTTTTGTTTTCTTGATTTAAGTTTTAGCTTATATCCCTAGCCACTAATGTTATTCCTTCTTTTTAACTTTTTTACACATCTCCTCCATTTTAGCCATATTGACCTCTTACGTTCCATGGAAATATAAAATTAATAAATTATATTTTATAAACTTATTTTATTTATCCCTTTCTTTTAATTTTGATTTTAACATTAGCATTAAATAGTTTTTATTTCCAACGACTCCTTTACTATTTTAATCATTTTTCACAACAGGTTGTAACTCTTTTTTCACAACAATCAACCTTGATTTTTACTTTATAAATATCCACCCTAACACTTTTCTATTATTATTTCAGCTTTATTTGTCCCTCATGATGGGTGGAGAGTCCACTTGAAACATTAGACATTTTAAAATTTTATACATAGTTTATCCCCATAAGGCTCAAGCAAGAAGATTAAGAGTTTCATGGTCGACAAACTTGAAAATAAGGTTAAGGGATTTTGAAATATAAATTTTGGTTAAAACGGACACCACATCGAAACTAACCATAAGCTCTTGCTCCTCAAGATGGAGATGTTGAATTTTATGGATGAAGTCAACGAAATTCTTAATAAAGGATTGGTTTTGACCTATAAAAGGTTGAAGTTTATCGGCTAAAAACCTAGACAAGGCATAGGTAGGGGATCCTATAGTGCTAACAATGGGTCTAAGGGGGTTGTCTTTCTTGTGGATCTTAGGTTACCCATAAATTTTAGGTGGTTAAGTGTTGTTAGGTTAAAAAACGCTTTTTTAAAGATTGATCAAGGGAAGAGGATTTAATGGTCTTAGTGACTAAGTTGGTGATTTGATTGTTGGGATTATTGGAGAGAGGTTTGTAAGATGAAGAGGAAAGAGGTTTAAATAACTTAGCATCGTAATCCAATGTGTTCATGATTATTGATGAATTAACTTTATCAAATTTTAATATGGCAACATTGGGGTTGTCATTAAGACAATGAAGGGCATTGAATTATTCTCTATAGATGTTAGGTTTAGGAAATTTTACAAAATGGAAGATCTAGGCACAATCTTGTCTAATCTCCTTCACTTCATGAATGGGGAGATTAGGGGTAATATATCCAATTAATCACATGATTTATTAAATTCATATGTAGTGAGGAGCCACCACAAAGTTAAATATTTTTTGGAAAAGATGGATGGTGTGGTGGTCTAATTCAAGGAAAGAAAGATCGATGATCATGGATGAAGAAAACCAAGGGGTATTAGATGAGGAAGGAGCGAGTCAAGGTATGATTATAATTTGTAATGTTATCATTATAGGTTAAGTTAGCATTATAAGTTTGAATTCCATTTGGAGTAGCCTCTACAATTGTGTTTGGATTAGAGTTTAAATTGGTATTAGAATTTAGATCAAAGGTTATGGAGTATGCTAGGGGATCCACATTTTCAATCTGAAGTAAGTCTATTGAGGGTTGAGTTGAAGTTGTTTGGAAAGAATAAGAGCTAATAGAGGGTCATGTTGAAGTTTCTTGGCAATAATTAGAGATAATAGAGTATATCGTAGATAATGGAAGTTCCATGTGAATTGCTTGACTGCATTGTATAACATCTGAGCAATGAGAAGAAACCAAAGATATGAGTTCGGTAGTATGAAAAGTTGTGAAAGATTTTTGGTGATTGAACAATTGAAGGGAGGTTTGAACATGCTTTTATTGTAAAAGATTAGCGAATTTTGGCACGAGTTTCCCATAATGAGAACTAGAATGAGAGTTTCGATCAATAGTTGATGAGCAGTTGGATTAAGTTTACGCTTGGAAACTATGCATATTGAATTAGATGGGAGGGATTTATGAATAGCTTCATTATGCAAAGGGATGGCTAAATGTCAAGGTTAGGGTTTCCATCTATTATGATAGAACATGATGTTTAAAGGATGCATTGAGTTTGTATTGGATGGATTGGTGGGAATGATATCAAGTTGAGTTTTCTCTTGCAAAAGAGTATCGGATGGGGGTGTAACATCCTCATTTTTAATCCCCAGTTTAGAGACGTATAATGTACATAAGATGTATGGTCACAAGCCATGTGATGTAATATGTAAATGATGTATACTGAAAAATGATAAATAAAATGTATCATTGACTACAAACGACATGGACGAAGACATGGGAGCTAAGTTTCCACAAGAATGGGGTGGGGTCCATGGGGGGGGGGGTGTTTACTCATGCCTATTAAACTTAAACCATATTTCTAAATTATATTTACTATGAGCCTTCTATGTCCTTTTGAGTGTTTCCAAGCCCCAATATTTGAATACATGTAAGAGGGTCATTGTGTAGAGTCACCTCACTTAGTTATCGAGAGCATGGGCTTTAGTACAATCAACCTTGGGAATTGGGAGAGTCAACATGCATGGGAGAAAATGAAATTCATATGGGAAAGGAGAGTAGTTTTTACATGCATATTTTTTGACAGCAAGGGAGTTTTGAGTGTTGAGGCTTGAAGGCAACCATAGTGGGCATGCATAATAGCTTGTTAGAGATGTAATTTCATGGAGAGATAGGTTGTAGGCATGCGAGTAATATTATGTTCAAGAAATTTTCAAAGGAGAAAGTAAATTGTTGTTGTGAGAATTCTTGTTTCAGTTGTAGATTCTTGGAGTCCCAAGCAAAGAGATTTCTAGTCCAACCTATGCTAGAGCCCTGGAGGGAAGTAGGATAGCCCGAGGGACTAAGTTGCAGGGAAGGGAATCCCATTCCTTAGGTTGTGCAGGGTGAGGGGAAAGAGAGACATTGGATTGGAATGGTTGTAGGATTAGATTTCTAAGAGGAGACAATATCCAACCTTACGAACCAATGTCTCTTGTGGATTCATAGCCCCAACACGAGGGTGAATTGTTGTTGAGAACTAGAGTAACAAGTCTAAGGTTGGGTGGAATGTTCATCCTTTGTAGTGGGTTACCTATTTATTAATAATATAAGTTCTCACATTCATTATGTTTATTTATGTAGAATGTTGAGTTTAATTGTTGAGCATTTCACTTTGAGTTTTAACTTATTTACTACTGCTTGTTGTGGGTAAATGCTACATTTAAACCTTTGTTTATGTGATTAAATGATGTTTTGTGTGTTTAATTGTTGTTGTGCATGTCTGAATCAATTGCATTCATGTTTTTAATTATCATGGATAGTTGCATGAGTTGGTATATCATGCTAGATATTTTTCTGCATTTAAAATTTGGTATCAGAGTTATATTGGGTCACTTTTAGTAGCAATGGGACTCAGTTTGGAGGTTGGGTATGTGAAAAAGTGATATAAGAGATATTGGTTCAATATTGAACCCATATGGGCCAAAGACCTATGTGGATTTGAGAAATTTGTTGTTGGAGAGTATCATTATGTGTCGAATTTGGGAAAAATGTAGAAATTCCCAAATTTTGGGAGAAGTATGCATGTGATTTGGGAAAGAGATATTGAATTGACAGTCGCAGGGTCAAGTTCATCCATGGGAAGCCAAGTCTAGAGCTTCCATGGCAGCCAAAAAATTATGAAATTTTTGAAAATTATCATTTTTCAGGATTTTTGAAAAAAACAAATTCCATACAGATGATGACGTGGACTGACAAGGCCATGGTGGTAGAAGGAAAGGGTCATATAATATATATTTTATGAATCAATGACTAATATTCCATTTAATTTTGAGATTGACAACCTCGATTCATCATAGATTTGGTAAAAAAATTCTATGTTTTCGGAGATCGGTGAATTTCAGTAAAGTTTGAACAAAATCATAGTTCATAGAAAATCACCAATCACCGACGGAGGTTTTCGGAGTTCAACGAAGTGGAGAAAAAATTTAGTTCATCTAAAATCGTTGATAATCGATAGAAGGTTCTCGGTCGATCACCGATAGATACTTTTTCGTCGATCATTAATAAAAGGTTTTTGATCGATCGTCGATAGATATTTTTTTACCAATCGTTGATAGAAGGTTTTTGGCCAGTCATTGATGGATACTTTTTCTCTGATTGCTGATATAAGGTTTTCGACCGATCGACAATATATTCTTTTTTTTCTAACCGTCGCTAGAAGGTTCTCGACTGATCGTTGATAGATACTTTTTTGTTGATGGTTGATATAAGGTTTTCGACTGATCACTAATAGATGCTTTTTAGCCAATTGTTGATAGAAGGCTTTTGGTCTATCATCTATAGAAGGTTTTTAGTCAATCATCGATAGAAGGTTTTCAACTGATCGTTGATAGATACTTTTTTGTCGATCATTGATAGAAGGTTTTCGGCTGATCATCGACATACATTTTTTTGTCGATCATCGATAGAAGGTTTTCGGTCGATCATCGATAGATACTTTTTCACCGATCGTCTATAGAATCATTTCAGTCGATTGTTGATAGATACTTTTTCACTGATCACTTATGGAGTTTTCCGAAGGTCGCTAAAAAAGTGGATTTTCTCCAAGATCTCCAATACAAAGGATTTTCATCAACTATCGATAGGAGAAATATTTGGATTTCTAATGAAGGGAAAGGAGGAGGATGACATGGTCGAATTAAGGGATGACAGGTGAACATCAGAATCCATGTGCCATGCCATGTCAGCTAGACGACCACATCAACAAAGATGGTAGCTTAAAAAAAAATCAAGTCTAGAGCCAAAAACTTGTTTTGACCATAATAGGAGCATAAAAACTTAGAATCAGATAAAAGTTAAGGGGTACGTCCACATAATTGAGGGATACAAAAATTCTAGTGAGGGTCATGGGCCAATTATGTTTCAATTCTCCAGAAAACAGAAATTAATGGTTTTTAAAGATCTAAATCGCGCTCAACGATTGGGACCCAAATAAATATGAAATTTATATAGGGTGTCCAAAAAGAAAATACGAAGATACCCAATTGGGATTTTGGGGATTCTTGAAATCTTTAGAGGAGGAAAAGGGACCCAAGATTGCTAATCTAGAAAAAATTATTTAGTCAAAATTTTATCTACACACCAATCCACACAACTTTGTCTTGAGGGAGTTTTTCCTAGTTTTTCTCCATTTGGGAGATAACGAGTTTTGACTAAAAATTCTAAGTCTAGAGAAAATGTAAAAGTGCAAAGTTGTCAATTCCATATTTGTACAAAATCTAACTGGAGAATCGGTTTCTGAATCTGAAATTTTTTGTGTGTTCACAATCATAAATCTTATCTGTGCTCGATACAAATTTTTTATGATTCCTGGAATATTTTTTGTTATAGAGGAAAAAATATGGTCTCTCAGCCAAATTACACTAGTGAAAATAGAACACAAATGAGTACAAATGGCAAAGTTCTAAGAGCTATAAATTCTAGCTCATAATTCAGAATGAGACATCAGTACAACCATTGGAAAGATAACTCAGAAGAGATTATGTTTGAAGAATCATAATTTATATTAGTGCATATTTTTTCTTCATAAACTAAGATGATGAATGACCAGTAGCCTAGTTAGTAAATATTTTATGATATGCATAATTCTAATAGTGATTGTTGCATGCACATTTCTTGTAGAATTAGAGGTACAAGCAAACGTATCTAGTTATTATGTGAGGAATAGAGATATGGAGGATGCCTGGGGATCTTACAACCATGAAGATGAGATAAGAGGTTTACATGTCAGCATGGGAAATTCAAAGAGCGAGTCTAATGGATGAAGAAGCAGGGTGAGCCTGTTGAACTAGTTGAGATTATGAGAAGCTTGCAGAAACAAGTGTAGAGATATAGAGAAGACAATGAAAGGATGATAATATCTGAAGAGGATCTTCTACAAACTCTGAATATGTTGTAGAGACAAGTCAATAAATATTCTGGCACAAAACAAGCAACCAGTGCAAGGAAAGTAGAATCATCCAGATCTCATGATAGGAGAAATGACCATGGGGGATATAGACAATCAATGAGTGTAGTAGACACCATTGTTCATCAGGACACTCGACTAGAAGAGCACATGCATGTTCAAGGTCAAAGAACAATCCCAATGTGTCCCTTGTTAGAAATCAAAGGAGGAGGCCCAAGTCAGATATTTTGCAAGGAGAGCTTAGGAAGCTCAAGCCACCATCATTTGATGGAGAGTATAGGAAGGGGAAAGATGATGAATCCTAGTTGTTGGGCATAAGAAAATATTTACAGTTGCATGATTACTCATTGAACCTGGAGGCAAGGGTTGCAATATATCATATTCAGGGAATGGATTCCATATAGTGGAACCACCTGAAGTAGGTGAAACATATTGATGAAAAGAGAATTTCCTAGAATCAATTCAAGAAATATTTCCAGCAAAAATACTTGTTAGAGCATTACTATGACAAGAAGATGCAAAAATTATTTGAGCTTAAGCTAGGAAACATGACCATGGAAGAGTATGAGACAAATATCCTAGAGATTTTGAGGTACGTGGACTTCATCAGGGATGAGAAGGTCGGAATTCAAAGGCTATTGAGTGGATTGCCATCATTTTACAAGGATAAAATTTAGTTTGATGAGCCCAATAATTTAGAAGAAGCCGTGAGGAATGATAAGTATTTGTGTGAACAAAAAAAGGGAAGGCCAACTTTTCAAAAGGTATGGGATGATAATAAGAAGGGAAAGATGGATCAGAGAAAGAAAGGATTCAATTTTCCTTTTGTCAGGAATAGTTCTCAAGCATATCAACAAGGGAGACAAGCACATGATGAAACCAAAATGACATATTCCTTGGGGAAAAGGTCAAGAATGTGTGTTGGGGATGTGAGGGAGACCACAGATATAAAGATTGTCCTCACTGGGGAGATAGGATGAGGACTGTGCATAATATCAAGAAGGAGGATCTGATGGAGGACATGGGCAAGAGCATGCCAAGGATTTATTCAGCCTTGTATAATAGACAAGAAGACTATCAATCCCACATTATTGAGGTAGAAGGTAAGATTGATAATAATCCCATATCTATTTTGATTGATTCTGGAGCTAGTCATAGCTATATAGATCCAAATCTAGTTGAAACAATTAAATTGAAGAAATGTAAGCATGGAAAATCTTGGTTATTTCAACTATCTACTGGAACCAAGAGAAAAATAAATGAGTTGGTCAAGGATTTCCTAGTGAACATGAATGGGGTCAGTACTAAGGAAGAATTGAATGTCATATCACTTGGGTCATATGATTTCTTAATTGTTATGGATTGGTTGGAAAAGCATCATGTTGTCCTAGATTCCTACAACAAGGCATTCACATGCCTTGATTAGGAAGGGAATTCAAGGATGGTGCAAGGTATTCCAAGACCTATATATGTTAGAGAGATTTCAACATTGCAACTGAAAATAAGTTTTGGAAATGGGTGCCAAATATATGCAGCACAAATGGAAGAGCCAACAAAGGATCATGAGAAAAATCTTGAAGATTATATAGTTTTGAAGAAGTGTGAGGATGTGTTTTAGGAATTGTTGGGATTACCACCAAAGAGAGAGATTGATTTCTCTATTGACTTAATGCAAGGTGTTCCCTAGTGTCCAAAACTCCCTACATAATGAGCACACTTGAACTGAAATAATTATATATGCAACTAGAAGAGTTGTTGAAGAAGGGGATACATATGCCCAAGTGTTTCTTTTTGGGGTTCCCTAGTGCATTTTGTGAAGAAAAGGGATGGAACTATGAGATTATATATTGAATTTAGATAGATAAATAAGGTTATTGTAAAGAACAAGTACCCTCTACTGCAAATCAATGAACTTTTCAATCAATTGAAAGGAGAAAATATATTTTCCAAGATCAACTTGAGATTAAGTTATCATCAAGCAAGGATCATAGAAGACGATACTAACAATACAACCTTTTGAACAAGGTATGGGCATTATGAGTTTGTACTGGTGTCATTTGGGTTGATAAATGCACCAACTACTTTCATGTGCCTAATGAATGGAGTGTTCAGAGATTACTTGGACAAATTTGTTATCGTGTTCATGGATAATATTCTTGTGTATTCCAAGACAGAGGAGGAACATGAATAACATTTGAGACTGGTGCTACAAGTGTTAAGAGAACACCAATTGTATGACAAGTTGAGCAAGTGCACTTTTTTATCAAAATTAGATCCATTATTTGGGCCACATTGTCTCAAAGGATGGCATAGTAGTGGATCCGGAAAAGATTGAATAAATCAAAAGTTGACCAACACCAAAGAATATTTCAAAGGTTATATCATTTATGGGTCTAGCTGGTTACTACAAGAGATTCGTTGCAAGTTTCTCCAAGATTGCACAACCAATAACATCCTTGCAAAAGAAAGGAGTGCAATTGAAATGAAATACCCAAGTGTGAAGAAAGTTTCTAGCAATTGAAGGATTTATTAACCAGTGCACCCATTTTAAAGGTTGCAGATCTAGATGAGGATTTTGTTGTGTGCACAGATGCATGCAAGGAAGGGCTTGGTGGAATCCTTACGACATGTAGTTTATTATGATCCAAGAAAGTTGAAGTACCATGAGATAAAGTATGGTACACTTGACTTAGAGTTGGCAGTCATAGTTCATGCCTTAAAAATGTGAAGGCATTATCTCATGGGCATAAATTTTGAATTAAGAATAGTTCATAGTGGTCTGAAATACTTGTTTTAACAACCAACACTAAATTCTAGACAAACTAGATGGCTGAAATTTCTCAAGGAATATGACTTTGACTTCAAGGACATCAATGGAAAAGAGAATAAAGTGGTTGATGCACTCAACAAAAGGGTGCATGAAATGCACACTACAACTATTAGTATGTGCAAGCCATATTTAAAAGACAAAATTTTAGAGGTTGTAACAATAGACTAGCATTAAATGCAAGTTAAATAAGGCTTATTGCAGAATAATGTACAACATAAATACAAATATTACAAGCTAGAAGAGGATGGAATCCTCTTGTTTAGGAATAGAGTTTATGTTCCCAATTTTTGAGAAATTTAATTCTAAAGGAGATACACAATGTACCATACACTGGACACTGAGGGTACCATAAAACTATTGCAGTTGTAAGTGGCCAATATTTTTGGCTCGGTGCGAAGAGAGATGTGGTTGATTACATAACTAGATGCATGGAATTCCAAAAGGTAACATATGAGCACATACATCCAACGATATTGCTACAACCATGGACCATTTCTGAAAGGAAATGGGAAGTGGTTACTATAGATGTCATTACCAAGTTTCCCAGGGAAACAAGGTAGTATGATTCCATCATGGTAGTGGTGGACATGCTTACAAAGTCTGCACATTTCAATCTAGTGAAAATAATTCACAAGGCAACTAATATTGTAGAGATTTGTATAAAGGAAATTCCTAGGCTACATGGTGTGCCTAAGGCAATAGTGTCAGACATAGATCCCAAGTTCAATTACAATTTTTGGAAGGGATTGTTTAATGGATTTGGGACTAATTTTAATTTTGGTACAACATATCATCTAGAGTTAGATGGGAAAACAAATAATATTAACTAGATAATTGAAAAGACAAGCCTTCTAGGTGGGAGGACTATCTTCAATTAGTTGAATTTTCTTACAAAAATGGGTATTAGTAATCATTGAAGATGATCCCATTTCAAGCCTTATATGGAAAAAAATGCCATGTTTCGGTGAGTTGGGATAACCCAACAAACATAGTCATTATTGGGCCATAATTGTTAAGGGAAATGGAAGAGCATATGGTAAAGATCAAATAGAATTTAAAGGTTGCATAGGACATGCAAAAGAGTTATGATGACAAAGGAAGAACTTAAAGGGAATTTAAATTTGATACAGGAGGATAGCGGTGGCCACCCACCTTTTCCAACTAGCTCAAAACAATTTTTTGGCAACTTATTATGTTTAGCAGTTTTTTCAGGTCCCAAACTTCTGAGGCCATTTTGAGGGCCTAAATGAAAATTTTCCACTATCAGACACCTCAATGATAATTGCAGGCTATGATTGAGTCCCATAAATAAATATCCTCATTAATACCTTTCCAGCGAGCTATCGTGCACCCTAAGCTGAGATCGTATCCAAAAGTTACGACCTTGGGAAGTTGATGTACTAACTTACCCCAACGAGGCCCACATGACTTTTGGCGCTTCATCTCCTAGGGTTAGGTTTTTGGATGTCTAGTGTTTTGGAATTCATGTTTATTGTAAAAATGCCTTTAGAGCCTCATTGTACTCATATTCTTGTGAATGAGCGTAGCCGTCACATATCTTCTAAGAGATAAGTTTCCACCATTCTAGTAAGCTTGTTTTTAGTCTGCAATTTAAAGTTTTCAACATATTTCTTATTTAATAGAAGTCAAGTTTTATTGTATCTTTGTTATTATTCACCGTGTCTCTGTGTTAATATTATAAACCTGTAGTTTAATTTTGCTCCACTCATAAATTTGGATCAGTGGTTTCAGAGCAGTATGATCCTTGTCATTTTTTTAATGCATGTCCTCGATGCGGTCAGGGTATAGAGAGTTGGGTCTCGAGCTTGTTTCTCTTGAGGAAAATTGCTCTCGCATGCCAAAGAAACCATCCATGGCGAGAGAAAATAAATATGATAGGACATGAGATCCTTTCAAAAATTTTCTCGAGGAATCCCTTGAGTGACAGAGGAACGAGATGATGGACAACTTTGCACAAATCCTTCGACGACTACCGACAAGCGACGCATCCACCTCAAGCGGAGGTGCCTCCCCTTTTAAGGTACAAATCAATTTTATATTCCTATATTTGAAGGTCAAATATATGCATATGTTGTAGATAAATGGTTAAACCTTCTAGAAGGGTATTTTTCTATCCACAACTTTTTCGATAGAGAAAATATGACATTTGTTCTCTTTAAGGTTGTCCCCCATGTCAAAGATTGGTGGGAGAATTTATGTGAGCAAAAGGAAATAGATGGATCCACATTATTTGTAGTTGCACCCACTTGGGATTCCTTTAGGGATGCTGTTAAGGAACAATACTACCCTATTGGAAGTTATGACAACTTGTATACAAGATGGACCACACTGTGGCAGGAAAGAGACCAAACAATGCCATAGTTCAACAATGTCTTCCATACCTTGCACACCAAACTGGGTATCAAATATTATAAGTGAAATTTGGTGCTCAAGTACCCCGACGGTCTACATAGATACATCTAGGAATAAGTGGAGTCTTTGGACATCTCATCCTTGGGCGCGACCTATCGATATTCCATAGAAATTGAGTAGAATATTAAACGAAAGACACAATAGTTTGGATTTGGGAACCCCTCATAGCAGAAGCAAAGCAAGGAAATCCCCAATTCATAGAAAAAAGGACAAAGCAAAGATGGAAAGCCTTAGGAAAACTAGTCCAAGCTGCAATAAAAGAAGGGCAATGGGAAGACGAAGACATATATTTGGAATTGGTGCGACTTCCATAAGAGCCCCTGGAATAACACTATTGATTATCGCTCAAAGAAGTCATTGGTGGCTAAGGTAAAAGCCTCTGAATCAGATGCGATTTCTAACTATGAGTCGGAACCAGAAAAGGGGAGATGGATCATTGACGCGAAACCCAATGCTACTGTTGCTACCACCAAGATCCAACCCAGTGAACCTGATGAGCTAGAGGAAGGAAAACACCTATTTCATTCGAAAATGTGGGTGAAAGGCACTCCGCTGCACTTCATCGTTGATAGCGATAGCCAGAAGAACCTCATCTCAGTAGAGGTCATCAAGCAGCTAGCCCTGCCAATAAAATCACACCCGCATCCCTACACCATCAGATGGCTCCGTCAAGGAAGCGATCTTCACATCAATTAATAGTGTCATGTTTCGTACGACATCAAGCCATTCAAAGATGAGGTATTGTGTGATGTTTCTCCTCTTGAAGTTTGTGATGTTCTTTTGGGCCAACCTTATTTATGGAAACATCATGATTTATGTGAGTCTAAGCCTCGCAGTGTTATTATTACTTTGAATAGGAAATTTTATAGGATACCCGAGGTAGTCCCACCTAGTGTTATTTCCTTGATCTCTGCCAAGCAATGCAGGAAGTTCATTTCTCAGACTGGGAAGTTTGTCTTCTTCATGATTCACTCTCAGAGTGAGCGAAAGGTTGCAGCCACATCCATGGACTTCATGGGAGACCTCTCCATGCAGTAGAATCAAGTGGATAAGGTCGTGGAATAAAACAAAGACATCTTCTCATCGCCTACTAGGGTACCTCTGGACTGTTCAGAGAGTACTTTCAGATCCATCGCATAGGTTTTATGTTTTTCAACGTTTCGGACCAAACTAGTGTGGTCCATCATCAGGAAAGCGTTTTTGAAGAATGAAGGAAAAGAGAATATAACATGTATATAAATACTTGAAAAACTATTGTAGGGAGCCGACTTATTGAAATGAAATCAGTAATTATAAATTTTTTAATTGTTTGTTTAATTAATTAATTGTTTTAATAATTAATTAATTACTTGTTTGTTTATTAATTTTTTTTAAAAAGAGCCGACTGGATAATGTTTTAAAAACTAATATTTAGAATTATTCATATTATCTAGGGTAGGGATCCAATTTTGACTAATTTTCCACCCATCATCTCTGTTTAGATTATTAGGTTGTTTTTCAATTTCGATTGCTTCTCTGAATTTCCTATTATGATAGTGATCTATCCTGACAAGGATTTTGGTTTCTTCAATACAGATGTGATGTTTGGTTTTATCTAAGTGTTCTGCGAGAGCTGAGGGATGAGTGCGATTGTGTTTGATGTCAGCGGCGTGTTCTTGAATCCTAATTCTAAAGGAACGACCAGTTTCACCTATGTATTGTTTACCACAAGAACATGGGATCATATAGACCCCTTTATGTTCGATGGGATCAATAGAGTCTTTGACTGACCTAAGGGAATTTCTAATAGTGTTTAG